>JADRCC010577618.1:0-15484 GCA_019843855.1 Hylomyscus alleni
TTTTCAGTGCTCATATTCCTGGATCCTTATTGCTTTGGTGGCAATCAGCGGGAAGCAAGCTTAAGTTATTAGTTCTTGCATCAAATAAAAATCTGGGTTACTGTGTGTGTGTGTGTGTGTATTCAATCCAGCATTCAGCATTTCCTTCCCTAGATCCTTCAGATTCCCCTAGTGACCTCTTCAGGTTCCAGCTGGTGGCTTGGAGCATTCATTAAGCTACTTAGGATAGCTCTCTTGAATGCTTGCAGATGGACTGAGATCTAAGTCAGAAAAAAAAAAAATCCAAACCCTCAGTGTGTGTGTGTGTGTGTGTGTGTGTGTGTGTGTGAGCGTGCGTGTGTCTCATGCCACTAAAGCAGAGGGTTGGGAGCCAGTTCAGTGTGCTGGGGAATCAAAGGCTTCAAAAGTTGGTTCACTGACTTGTTCTAGCATCTTGGGTGGAAAGATCCTGTTCCTACCACTCATCCATATCGGGTAAGGTATCCAATGCCTTGCCCATTTTCTGGGAAGCCAGTAAGACAAGACATATGACCTTGAAAGCAGTAAAGAGCTCTATACACATCACGCCTTATGGTACCAGTTCCATTGACTGGCTACTAATTGTCCTTCTCATGGTCTATCTCCTCCCCTAAACCGTTAATCATCCTCTTGTGGTTTGAATGAGAAATTTCCTTCATAGGCTCAGGTATATGAACACTTAGTTCCTAGCTGACGGCACTGTTTGGGGGAAAATTATGGAACCTTTAGGAGGTGGAGTCTTGATGGAAAAAGTGCACCACGAGGGTCACTTTGAGGGTGTGTAGTCACTCTCTCTTCCAGCTTGCTCTGTCCCCTTCTTGTACACAGTTGAGATGGGATCTCTCATTTTCCTGGTCCCCTGGCTTATTGTTTTTGCTTCCCAATGTGTACTATCTCGTTTTTTTTTTTTTTTTTTTTTTTTTTTTGTCAACTCAACACAAATTACAGTCATTTGGGATAAGGGAACCTCAACTGGGAAATGCCCTCACCAGACTGGCCTATTGGCAAACGCATGGGGGAGTTGTCTTTACTAATAATTGATGTGGGTGCTGCCACCCCTGGGCAGGTGATCCTGGATGGTGTAAGAAAGTAAACTGAGCAAGCCAGTAAGCAGCACTCCTCCATGGCTTCTGCTTTAATCCCTGCCTCCAGGTTCCTGCCTAGAGTTCTTGCCCTGATTTTTTTTCCTATGATGGACCGTGTCACAGGATCTGTAAGCCAGATGCACTCTTTCCTCCCAAGTGGCTTTGGTCATGATGTTTTATCACAGCAAAAGAAAAAAAAATCTAACTAAGAAATCCTGTGACTATAGAACCTCTCTCTGTCTCTCTGTCTCTGTGTGTGTGTGTCTCTCTCTCTCTTGTTCTCTGGAGGAATAAGGCAAAATTAATTCATTCTTCTATAAAGTTGGTCATAGTTGATCCATAAAGTTAATCATATCAACAGAAAAGTAACCAATAGGCCTGTCTTCCATCCACTGTATTACTTACTAAATGCCAGGGGGCAGGGAAGACACGAGGAAAGGGTCGTTTGGGCTCACAGTCTGAAGGTCCAGTCCACTTCGGAAAAGCAGTCATGGCAGCAGAGATGTGTGCTAAGAGGACATGCTGCACTCCTAGGATGGTTCTGCTCCTATTTAGGGTGGCTCTTCTCAGCTAAACCTCTCTGGAACACCTCTCAGGAACAAGTTCAGAGGAATTTCTCCTAGGTCCTATTTTCCCCCTGTCACATTGATATGGATGATATATCATTCCATCCACACCAAACCTTGGGCTTTAAGAGAACACCCTTAGTGACTTTTTTTTTTTTTTTTTTGTAATTGCTCTGAGAGAAAATCTTACAAAGATAACATAAGAGAAGATGGGTTTATCTTGGCTCATTGTTTTACCTTGGCTCACAGTTTCAAGGAATACAGGCTATAATGGTGGTAAGGGATGGCGTGGTAGCTTGTTCACATCATGGCAGATCAGGATTCAAAGATAGGACCAGAAGCATATCACTTTTATGGGCCATCCTAAGTGACCTACGCCTCCCAGGTGCCCAAGATTTCATAAACAGCACTACCGGCTGGAGTCCGAACACAAGAACATGTGGAGAGCATTTTGCATTCAAACCATAGCGAAAGCTACGGAGTGATTTTGGCTAGTGCTATCCCTCTTATACTGTCATACTATACTTACAGCACTTCTTGAGGAGCCGTTTGCACAGACATAATTCCAGAGGTGTGTTTGTGTTGGATCAGGCCTGACCCAAGAGTACAGTAGTAACTGCCTGACAAATGGAAAAGGCTTTTAATCTAAGAATGAAAAGTCTGAACTTGGCCCCTGGCTGCCCCCCTCCCCCCCCACTCTGGTGGTCTCTTCTGGGAAAGGGTCCATTTTTTCCTTGAAATCCAGTGACTATTGGCTCCTCAGCAGAGCCAGCCTCTGAGTCCTGCTGTTAGTTGCTAGTGAATGGGGGGAACCCTTGCCTCCTGTTCAGTTAGACATGCCTGTCTGGCCTCCACAAGAGCTTGGAGGAATCTCCCTTCCCCTGTGAGAAGAGAAAAGCCTCCTTACTTCTCTCTGCCCAATATCAGTTGCTGCAGCTATAACAACTCCATTTTTAATTTCTCCTTGAGCCTGTCTCTGCTTAATCCATTAAGACAACGTTGTTGAATGTTCCCGGCTCATATATTTATAGAGAAAGAGAGAGAGTTTAAAAAAAAAAAGGCAGCAAAAAGAGAAAGAGAAAAGACTTTGAAAAATGGTATCTAAATTGTAGCCAAATGTACTCAGAACTCTGCTAGGCTAAATTGCAAATAATTTTCTTTCGAACATCACAAACACTCTAACTTAACTCAACAAATTGGACCAAGGGGTTTCATTGATCTCAGAAAAGATTCAGTCTCTTCCTCCCCCTACTTGCCACCCCTCACCCCCACCCCTGAACCACCCCCATTCTCTTCTCAAACACACCCTGTCGAGCTTTCTTCCCAGGCAAGTTCTTCTGGGTTATTTCTAGCCGACCTGCATTGTCTCCAGGTTTTCTGCCTGAAAGTTCCATGAATAATTTGTCTTGTCTGTTGTAGAGAACCATCGTGGGTACCAGCCCCAACTTCTTGGTGCTTGGAGATTCAGGAGTCAGGGAGGAGGGATGGCTGTTTTAAATCAATCAGTTGACACTAATCTAATGTCTAATTAGCTCTGGGTGGGCGTGGGCTTTGATTATAGGAAGCGCCTCAGGCAGTGGCTGGTGTTTCAAGGGCTGTGTGCTTGTGTCAATCATCCTTTGACAAGATCTGGAAAGACAAGGAAAAAAAGAGAAAGAAAAAGAGAAAGAAAGGAAGCAAAGGGGTGTGTGCGTCTTTTCACTTCTGTCATCTGTTGATTCTCGGGGTCCAGTGGTCCAAAGCAGAGTTTTAAAATCTTCCATTTGTTCTCTCCATTGGAGTGCCTGGCCAGAGCCAGCAGAACGCTCTAAAGTCAGCCAAACTGTCAATTGCATCTGGTAATAGCTTCCCCTTCCACAAGATGCTCTAGCATATCTAACAAAGATTTTATGTCTCCTTATTTTGATTATCTAAAAATAAATACAGAAGTCCAGACTTTGGGGTATTCAGCTGAAGACCAAAAACCAATGAGAGCTTATACTAATGATAGAAAGGATGGAGAAAGAGGTAACAATCCCGTATAATAAGACATCGCGGCTTCCCTTATTATTTCTAGCAGAAAGGCAGAAGGTACTGGGCTAGCCTCTCTCACCTCCTGGTCTAAAACCTGCTTTTCCATTGCTGCTACTGGAAGTTACGATTTCGAGAGAATTAGGAAGGCAGACTGAGTATGCTCCAGCTTTAACCACAGAGACCCACTGAACAGAGGGCATCACTTTAAAAATGCTATTTTTATTCCGGATCTATTTGATTTGCTGTTGTTGTTAGGTGGTTTGTTTTCTAGTGATCCCGAGCTGCTGGGTGCATTAGATCTGAGGAAGCTGGATGCTAGGGAAAGGTAGCACTTAGAAATGTTTGTGCAGGAGCTCAGAGATGGCTCCATCAGAAACAAGGACGAGGACCTGAATCGGGTTCCCCAGCAACCCTGTGAAAAGGCCATGTCTTGGAGCATATATGCCTGTCATCTCAGTATTGGGGAGGTAAGGAGAAGATGCCTGGGAGGGGCTGGTCAGGCTTCTTAGCCAAACCAATGAGCTACAGAGTCAGAGAAAGACTCTATCACAAAAACGAGGTAAAAAAACAATTGGGGGAAACACCCCAAGGTTGATCTTGGCTTCCACATGCACAGAGGAATATAGAGAGGGATGCACACACACACATGCATACACACACACACACACACACACACACACACACAGAGAGAGATCCTTCACCTCTCTCCTCTTTCTCCTCCCTATAACTCAAGACAAAAGGCAGTAGCTTTCTCTACTATAGTCTTCAATGTGATGCTTTCATAGCTTGTCAAAACTTTGAATTAGACAGGAAATATAGATAGCTAAGTTATTAAGATATTTTATATTTTATATCACTTCATTTTTATTGTGATTCCTTTTTAAAAATCTTTGTAGCAAGAAAACTTTTGAGTCTTTGTATAAATATATGTTTTTTTCAGTTTCTATTCATCTTTACTATAAACTATTCCTAAAACATTATTCTTTTTTCGAACAATGGGAAAATTAAAATGTATCATGAACACGATCCATTCTGTTTGCCTTCCTCAAAACTCGGCTGGTGAGTGAGAATCTTGGCCCACTTGACTGAGAGTTGAGTGAAGTTTCCCTCAGAGGGCTAAACCTGGCTGGGTATTGCCTGGCCCTCACAGAAAGACGATGGAGACTTGTCTGAACCCATTTGGAAAAGAACTGTTGAAGGTAACAAGAACAAAATGCCCTTTGCTGTTTCATGACTTTCAATTACTTACCACACCAAGAACAGAGTGGAGTAGAGAGTTGGGCACAACAGGCCCTGCCTTCCTCCCTACTGTAGGTAGTCTGGTTTCTGTCGTTGTGATAAAACATTGAACAAAAAATAAGTAGGGGAAGAGAGGGTTATTTCTGCTTAAAGACAACAGCTCAAATCATTGAAGGAAGCCAAGAACTCAAGACAAGAGCTTGAAGTAGAAACCAGCAGAGCAACTCACCTCATTGGCCCGCTCTGCTGCTTTGCTTATACACCCCAGGCCCACCTGTATAAGTGTGTCACTGCCCATGGTGGGGTGACCCTTCTTACATCCATCATCAGCCAAGAGAATGCTCCCAAAACGTAACCACGGGCCAATGATCACCCTTGAATTCCCAAGGTAGAATGGTGAATTCACAATCAGCTAGAGAGAGATTTAGTTAAAAATCAATGTTGTGCAGGGCTGGGTGATATTTCAGTGGGCCAGGAAGCTAGTCTCACCAGCAAAGCATAGCTCCTTTTCCTTCCAAAGGAGTTATATCTTGAAACTCAGACAATAGCAGGAGATGTGTAGTAAGGAGGATACTACAGTGTGGTGTTGGCTTCCTCTGTTTGTATGTGTCTGGTGTGAAGCACATCATAAACAGTGAGGTGTGACTCTAGGAAAGTACTTTTCATCTGCACTAAGAAGTCTTTTGTCTAAGTTGCAGAAGGTGTTTTCCAACCACATGGTTTATACGCTATGGGAACACCATAATACAGCAGGGCTATTGGACTGCCTGCTATGGGAATTTTATAATAAGACCCAGGCTGGTGTCATTTCACTCCAGACCTGCCCGGAGGTAGGGGATGGATAAAATGACCTTTCCGGTCCCCTCCAAGGGCTCCGGCTGGTCTTTAATGAAAACCTGCTATGGAGGGTGGTTTGCTAGGGGACGATGCTTTTGGAGGCCAAAGTTTAATTTCATAACAGAAAACCGGATACTATACATAGACGGATTGTGCTCTCCTGAGGTGGATAGGAGAGCTTGGTTTCAAATGCTCACCCCAAGGGCCATTTTAGGAGTATTCTCAGGGAACTCATGCTGGTAAAGGCACTACCTGACTTAACGGATCCATTTTCCGGTCTCGTGATGTATTTTTCCTCCCAGGGAGTGTGTATCCTCTAATATTTGAATATCCACCAACCAAGAGTTCGTCCATCAGCCTCTAAGATTTGCTCTTGGTTTTGTTGCTGTTTGTTGTTGTTGCCCAGTGGCTTGAGAAGACAGCGGCTGACTTCCCTTTACTTCTCGTTTGAACGTGTGTGTTCTTCAGGTTTGTTACGATCTGCATGCAGAACGGCCCTGCTTCCGTCTACATTCCAAGGAAGCTGCTGTGAACCCTGAATAGTATTTCAGTCTATTCTCTTGAAAGTCAAAAAAGCCTGTGGTGTCTTTGATCTGGACTCTATTTACTTCCAAAAAAAGCAATAGATATAGTCTACTTGGGGGATACCAAATATGAGCAGTTTTGTATTAGGTTGTGTGTGTGTGTGTGTGTGTGTGTGTGTGTGTGTAATGTTACTTAGGCTATTATCGTAAAGAGTTCCCTTGTTGCCCTTTTCTTGTTCTTACAATCTGTAACCCTGAAAAGAGATAGAATTGCTCTTTGCCATTGAAATAGGCCAAGGCCACTGGGAAGGATTTACATGGGAAAGAGGTTCAAGAAAACATTGGGGCTGCCACCCCCCCTTTTTTTTTTCTTTTTCTTTTTGGATGTGTTCATGGTGAATGCTAGCTACTATGACTTCTTTTCTGCTACTGTTGAAACAGAGTCGGGTGGAGCACAATGGGAAGGGCGGGGAGGGAGGGGCCTCGGGCAGCCACAGCAGGTGCAGGCATCATGGCTGCCACTTTCCCACACGTATCAGCTGGTCTCAAGTGGCCTTGTGTGTTCAGAAAATGAGACAGCCATGCGGATCGGGTATCAGCCAATTAGAAGTTGGAAGGGAAAGAAGGGCAGTGACAAGGGGTGGATGCGTGGTGTGAGGCCAGAGTGAAGCTAGAGGGGTTGTATCCCCACATCTTTGTGATTCTCATAGCCAAGGCTCGGATGTGAAATCCTATCTGTGTTATTTTGCTTCCAATAATTGTGCCCTACTGAGATCCTGAGATGCTATCTGGGTGATGAACACAGAAAGACCTTCCATTGTTCTTCCTTTCATTTGTGCTGAGGAGCCCCTGTTAAGGCCCTTCAGGTGGGCCCGAAAGGGTCCTAGGGAGGTGGGCACTCCTCAGAGCCCGGGGGAAGAGCCTCACTGGCATCTCTCTCCTGAGTCAAAACCCCCGCCCTCTACCTCATAGATCATTTATATCTAATGGGCTGATAGCGTCTGTCACAGTCTCAAACCTGACCTGAAATTGTGATACTTACTCAAAGCAATTTGAGATCAGACAAGCAGAGGATGTGTTTGTGGTTCAGGAATTATTTTCCGAAGCCTGTCAAAGTGTTTCCATATGAGGCCAATGGCATGTTTTTAAGACGTACATGTAAGAGGCACAATAAATACTCTTTCCTTTCCTTTGGTGTGTGTGTGTGTGTGTGTGTGTGTGTGTGTGTGTGTTTTAAAGAGATTCAGATTGTGGAGAGCAAGCATTCATGGGGGACTTGCTTTTGAAGAGCAAGCGAAGCGTGCTGTTTCTAAGCTAGTGGAAGCTGGCAGGGTCTATTCTGAGAGGTACTTCTTTTCATTTTGAGGACTGTGTACAGCTCTGTAAGTGATGTATCTTTTGTTCCTTATCTTAACTTTATGTATGATGGGAAGCAGAGATACTTTTTTTGTGGTGGCTCTTTCTATAAACTCCTCCGATCTGTGCAGCATGGCTGACATCGGCACCTACCTTGACAGGTCTGTTGCACATAAGAATTTTTGTAGTATTTTCTTGCCGACTACTCTTTTCTTGTCTTACCTGCCTCTGCTAGGTTAGTTCCTCCCTTAGTTTCCAAGACCAGGGCAGACATCTCTGATGTCAATCCTCCTCCATCTCTCTCAGGCATCCTGTAAATGTTACGCCCGTTCTGTGCGTGCAGAAACAACGCCTGGATGCATGGCTATTACATATGACCATGCTGGCTCCTCCCTGGCTGATGTGTCTGGTGTGATGCCTGGCTCTGCAGATTTTTTTTTTTTCCCTTCTCTCTGTCTGAACTGGTGCTCCACAGATACTGACGGATGATTTCAGGAATGGATGGAGCTTCTGGAAGTGAGGATAGGTCCAAAAGAGAGATGGGACTTTCTTTCTCTTTAATGATTTTGCTGTAGGTGAACACTGAAGCCCAGAGACAATGAGGAAGTTTTCAGATGGCCCCTTCTTTAGCAATAAGCATGTTAGTAGTAAATAAGTTTGACCTCATTTGTGTGGTCAGACTTCTTTATATATGTTTGGTTGTGTCTCACTAGCAGTAATAGCTGTTGATTGACACATCAGATGTCAACACCTGCCAGGCATGGTGGTAATTAGTTTTGTGTGTATAAGAACAATATGAGCTATGTCTCGTAGTATCCTCACATTATATGTGAGGAACACAACAGAAATGGTTACAAGATGGTGAGATGGTTCTGCCGGTAAATGTTTACACTACAAACACAAGAACCTGAGTTAAATACCCAGATTTAAAACTGCCAGATACCATAGCGTGTACTTGTAATCCCTCTGCTGGGAAGCCAGAGACTGTCAGCTGCTTGGGTTCATTGGTTAGGTTAGCCTAGTTGGTGAGCTCCAGGTCGATGAGAGACTCCATTTCAAAGGAAATGCGTGTGTCCCTGAGGATGGCACTCAAGGTTGTATTTTGGTCTTCACACATAACTTTTCCCTTATACACACATACACACACATGTACAAGCACACACATGCATACACATGCCCGATTGCATATACATGGAATACACACACACACACGCAAACATACACTCAAATGCATGTACCCATACGTGCATTAAAAAACAATGGTTAACTGACTCACTAAGGATCCTACTATTAATAAGTAGTGAAGACTAGACCTGGATTCACAGCCTGACTGCAGAGTGTATAAACCCATACATTAAGGTGAAGCAGGATCATGGGAAATAGCCAGGAACTGTCTTTCACAGGTGGTCCCTTTGGTTTCTTGCTCTGCTAGAATTTCAAAGGAAGTGAACGCTCCCTATCTCTTAACCAGTAGCCTTTTACTTTTTTATTTTTCAGAGTTCAAAATATGTGAAGTGTATGCCTGAGACCAGTGATTCTCAACCTTCCTAATGTTGTGACCTTTTAATACAGTTTCTCATGTTGTGGTGACCCCCAGTCATAACACTATTTTTTTTTTTTTTTGCTATTTCATGACTGTAATTTTGTGACTGTTATGAACTGTGTTGTTAATATCTGCTATGCAGGATATCTGATATGTGACTCCCCAATGGGGCCTCAACTCAGAGGTTGAGAACTTCTGCTCTCAACCATTCTGCGGATCTCATTGAAAAAAAAAAAAAAACCATCAGCTGTGATTTAGGTTTCCTCTAGACTCAGATGAAACTTGTAGGATTAAGTGGTTTTCTGGAAGAGCTTGCCTCCGACTATAATCACCCCAAATTGCTATATGAATGAAATTCACAGGTTTCCATTGTTCTGGCCTTTAGCTTCTATTTCTGTGTTTGTGTGGGGTCAACCAAAATAACTTGGTAAAAATATCATAATATATGAAAAATGAAAAATACATTTACCTTCTCAGTGCTTTGCCTGGAAATACTCTGAAAACAATATTAAAGAGCTGTGGGTTTGGTATGGAGTGGCTTAAAGGTACTAAGGGTCAAGTTTACTGCAGGGACTCTGTCTTATTTTAGTTGCTTTCAGTTTTTGTACTTGCAGGTATTAAAATTACATTTATCTTTGTTCCCCTCTGCTCTTTGTACATTTGTGTCTGTGTGTTATGTGTGCACACGTGTATGCATGTTTTCATGTATGTGTGCATGCATGTGCTCATGGTACATATATATCGAGGTCTGTAGTTGCTATCCAGAATCTTTCTTCATGTCCCTCCACCTTATGCTTTTGAAGCACAGCCTCTCAATCAAACCTAGAGCTCACTGATAGAGCTAATCACACTACCCAGTTGTGCTGGAAAGCTCTCATCTCTCCCTTCTAAGGGTAGCGTTATACATGCATCCACCATGCCATACATATATGTGGGTTCTGGGGATCTGAACTCTGGTCCAATTGCTTGTATGGCAAGTATTTCAAACACTGAAGCCTCATCCCACCCTTTATTACACTTTCTACATCTCAAACAGAAATTATTTAGATATTTCTCTTAAGATACATTTGGCTGTATTCAACATTCAAATGTGCCAGATTCTAACAAGGGGAAAAATAAATACCATGATTTTAATTAACAGTATTAATTTTTTCTATCACAGAGTAATCTATTTCTTTATCGTACACTTAGAAGATATTGGAAAGTTTCAAATGGTTTGTGAAAATGTTGAATGTAAAAGTAATGAAATGACAGCTGGGGAAGCAGAATAGAAGAGGGGGCACTGGGAAGGGAATGTTTTACATTAAGACCTTTGAAAATTCCATGTGGAAACATGCTATTATAGAAGCCACCTAAGATTTGTACATATGCATGCATTTGTAAAAAGATTTGACGTGAAGTTGCTTGCTATGCAACAGGGGACAATGCCTCTCTCAGACAATGAAAACTATCAAGAACAACATCCAGTGCCAAGTTTGGGGTCTTTATTTTCCAGGTATTGATCACGGGGCCATTGCTCTTGATTAGTTTTCAGAATTTGATGGCTGGAGACACCACAGTCTTGAGTGTGGGGAAATCAAACCTCAATTGACTCAGAAGCTTCATCCCTACCATCTGGATTTCATAGTGCTGGAAGGTGGTACTAGGGTATGGTACCAGAAAAAGGAAAGTAATCGCGAAGGTTGTTAACTGGCCCCGGAACGATAATGTTCCTTGGTGTACTAGTGGCGTGAATGTTATGGAAATAACCAAACAGTTTCTGATTGGACTTAAGACCTGATGCATAAGGCAAAACTCAAGCCAGGTACTGTTGACTTAGGTAAGAAGCCATGGCTGGGCAATCAGAGGCCCTAGTAGAGAACCTATCACTGTTATGGTAAATAGATTAATTCATCGCTTACCTTCATCAGAGAAGCTTTGCAACAGATAGTGATTAATACAAAGACATACAACTCCTCATGATGAAGACAATAAGAGATTGTGGAGTGCTCAGTACTATGTGTTACACCTATGTCATCCATCTGTCCTTCTCCCAAACCTCAGAGATCACCGTGGAAGAGAGGGACCAGAAAGATTATAAGGGCCAGAGATAGTGGATGACGGCCCCCAAAACAGTGCTTTCTGGACATGACAGGACTGTCAAATACATGAAAGAAGATTCTGGACACCAACCACAGGTCTCTACACACATGTACACATGCACTCACACATATATGAAAACATACCAGGCATACATGGCACATACACAAATGTACAAATATTAAGAGTGGCATGGAATGTAATTAAAACCTTATAGCTACAAATTCAAAATCTGAAAGTAACTAAGTAGAAGACAGAGATCATTCTAGATGGTCCCTGACAGACATGCCCAGAGAGTGACCTAATCTAGACAATTTTTGTCATGGGAGTAATCAGAGGCTTGTTTTCTACGTGATCCTAGATCCTGTCAAGTAGGCTGTCCATGTGAACCAGCACACTGTCAATGCTGAAGATAGAATTTTTATTCAGAAATACTCCAGGTACTGATTTTTTCATTTTTATTATATTCATTTTTCATTTTTATTACATTTATTTATTTATTTATTTATTTATTTATTTATTGTATTGGGATTGCAGCCACAGCACAGCACACATACGGAGGCCAGAAGAAAACTCATTACGAGAGTCAATTATCTCTTCCTACCATATGTGTTCTGGGCATTGACCTCAAGTTTTCCAGGCTTGGTGGCAAGCGCCTTTAGCTCTACAGTCATCTTGCCTATCCAAGTCAAAAGTAATCCATATTTCTGGTTGCTATTTAGTTCAGTTCTCCCTTGATTTGGCTATCCAACTGTATTAGTTACTTTTCTGCTGCTGTGATAAACACCATGACCAGAGAGAACTTAGGAAACGAGAGTTTATTTTGGCTCAGGGTTTCCGAAGGGTGAGAGTCCATCAGGTCAGGAAGTATGGCAGTGGGCAAGCATAGAAGCTGAAGCAGGAAGCTGAAAGATCACAGTCTCAACCGAAAGTACAAAGCAGAGAGGGAACTGGAGATAGGGCAGGGCTCTAAACTCACAAAACTCCACCCCTAGTGATGTGTTTCCTCCAGAAAGGCTGTGCCTGCACATAATCGTTTGAAACAGCACCATCACCTGGGGGCCAAGTGTTCAACTACCTCATTTTATGAGGGACACATATCTCCCATTTTCTTTAGTTCCTGTATAAAATGAGTTGAAAATGGAGTTGAATATTATTAATTCACACTCACTGACTGACTTTGTAGAACAGGAATCAGCTGACTTGAAAGACAGGTCCATATGTCTTCTGCCCTGTGACTTTAGGGCCTTGCCACTAGATGTCTTGAATCTGATCTTAGAGTGATATCATATCAAGGCCTGGGATGGCGGACATCAGTACTCTACTATGTGGAGGTTGTAACTAATGACCTTGTACTTTTTGGTTTTGTGTTATAAGGGCTCCTGTGGCTCAGGCTGACCTAGATCTCACTATGTCACTGTGAATGACCTTGAGTTTTTGATCATTCTATCTTTATTTCCCTAATTCTGGGATTACAAGTGTGTACTACTTCATTGTTTTATGAAGCATTAAAACGATAGAACCCAGGAAGTTGTGCATGCTAAACAAGTAAGCTCCCAGCTAAACTGCATCTAATAGACAGACAGACAGACAGACAAACAGACAGACAGACATCCTGTTCTCCTTGCCTTTAACAACAGCCACCTAGTATCTAAAGCCTTTATTTGCCTCCTTCTTACATGTCTTACCTGGAGACAGCTTTTGCCAGTGCTTGATGTCATACATTATCCAATGATGGCGAGCTTGTATTAGAGTCTGTCTACTGTGCCTACCAGCCATGGCTCCAAACAGTTTTCCACGGGGAGTAAACTGTCATTTTTCACCACATTAAATTTTATAAGTTTCAAGCGAATGGAAAATGGATTTTATTATTTTCTCCCTCCCGCCTCTCTCCTCTCCCCTCACTCCCCCTCTTTTTGTGCCGTGAATGTTTTATGGCTGCAAAAACAGAATTTGTGGTTTTGACTGTTCAAGTTTGATGCAGAAAGCTGTAGGGGCTCTTATGTAACCCGATGGCCAGAATAATTATCAAAATATTTTGCTTTCCACCCTTTCTAAGCTTTAGCAGCAGAAAAAAAAAAATAGTGTATGCAACCTTTGGACCACAAAATAATAATAATAACGAGAAAGGCCCTTTTACGAAGTCTGCCTGTACACCTACGGTGAAGACACCAAATGGGGAAATGGCTAGGGCTCAGGAGTCCTGGGCCGGTGGCCCAGTTGTTATTAGGAAGGTCCATTCTCTAGGAAGGAGACAGAGTCTATGGGATGAGAAGTCACGGATAAATCGTCGGAAGGGAAGAAGCATGAGCAGAGACAGGAGATTCTGGTCTTCTCTTCCTTCTGAATCCAGAAATCACATATTACTGCTCTGAAAAATTACAGGGTGAAGCATTAGCACGTGTCCTTTTCTACTTGCCCAAAATGTTTCGGCGTCTGCTGGAAACAGGTTGTCCTTCTAGATTATTGGCTAGCATCTCCATGCCTCTGATTCCTCAGAGGTCACAACTTCTCTTCCTTGGAACTCAGCCCTACATTGTCATACTACGAATATGGCTGTCCCCCCACAGAACTCCTAGGCCCTTAGATGAGATGGTAATGCTGTCCTTGAGACATGGTGGACTTTCAGACCATGTGACCGTTCAGACAGATGTGGGGCTTTAGGGACTGGCTTACGGGTTATAACTCAGTCTGGGCCATGGTGTAGCTCCTTCTCCTTCCTTTCTCCCTGCTGGGATGTAATCTACTTTAAGGTCCAGCCAGCTATTCTATTGTGATGCCCTACCATTCCTGGAACTGTAACCCACAGAAAATCCTTCCTTCTCTGTGGTGTTTCTCTCAGTTGAGGAAAGGAAGAAGCAAACAGGCCAGGAAAGAGAAGTGCTCTCACATGACAGGGCTTTCCAAGCGTGGGCTCTGGCTCCACATCACCTGGGTTCGTGTTCTGATTCTGTCCCTTAACTGGCTGAACACAGGCAAGCTGATCGCATTCCCAGTGCCCCGTTTAGTAAGAGGATACACAGCATTTCCCAAATGGTAGCACACACTGAACAAATTACAGACCCCTTACTAAAGGCCACCACGGTTCTCAAGACATTTTGATACCTTGCTATAGTCATTTGGAAGAGACATCACGTCGAATTGTGTCTGTATGTTGTGTCACTGCTTACATAAAGTTGCCTTGTCCTAGTCAGAGGTTTATCTCAAAGAAAGCAATGGCTTATCATCATGGTAGTCTCTAGAATGGGCACTGGTTCAAGTGACCAGTCCAGTAGGACCAGCATATCTAAAGAAGAGGGTCTCACCTGATAGGTTTTTATTTGTTCTTCCAGAATTAATCTCATGCCCACCAAATGCAAATTCTCGTGATTAGCCATCCATGCTGATTTCTTCCGAACAGCCTCTCTATTCAGATGTCCTGAGTGTGGGGACTGATGGAGTTTCCTTTTCAAATCAAAGATCCTTCCAAATGGAACTTTGTTCCTTGGGCCAGAGAACAATGCAGCCCAATAAGCTACCAGCTGGAGAGAAAGCAATGGCAGAGCTAAAAGGCATATCTCATTCGGGGGGGAAATTAACCTCCTAATTTTGCTCAGTAATTGATTCCATGTGACCGAGAGAGGATTCGGATTCGATGGTGACTGTCATTTGGGGAGCTGGGAAGCAAAAACCTGTAATTACAGTCATGTAACCCTGTTATCAGGGTTAGGGGAGGGCTTGCTTCTCCTCCTGCCCTGGATGATCACAGGTAAGGCTGACCAGGGAGGAAGGGAAGAGAGAGGGAAAAGTAGGCTGGCCATGAAAAGGAGCCCTGAAGGCAAACTGGACCATGGAGAAGAGGTCAGAGGTCAGAGGGTCCTCTTTGAGTTTTCATGATAGGAGCATAAAGAGAGCAGAGCTTCCTGCTGGTTTCAAATGCCATTCCTTCTGCCTGGATGAGGCTTTAAAAAAATGTCTAGGTCCTGTTGCCATTTACAGAGAGTCAGGGAGATCATTTCAGTGGCCTCTAGAACAGGGCACAAGAAGCTGGGTGACTGATTTTGTTGTGTCCAGCTGGGATCTTTGAAGCAATGGTAGGGAGCCCCGGGCAAGCAAAACTGGGCCTTGTTCTCACTTCAGGCAGATGAGCAGAACATAGGTGGTGGCACACACGGGCATCATTTTACTGGATCCATTCCAATAAGCACAACAGCCTGTTTTGTCTAAAGACATAAGTACTTGTCT
>JADRCC010577619.1:0-14899 GCA_019843855.1 Hylomyscus alleni
GTCTTACTCCTTTATTCTGCACAGGCTTTTAGCACAGCGCCTGTATCTTAGGAGGTTCTAAATCTGTGCTCTTCAACCAGGTTGTTGTTAGCCCAAGTGAACACGTGCTCAGGTCTAGAGACACGAGGGGTCAGATGGTATTGCCTGTAGGTTAAAGCTAGGGGTATTACTAAGCAAACCACAATGCTCAGGGTGCCACCACCCATTAAATATGCCAGGAGAGCTGAGCCTGAGAAGGCCCTTCTCAGTTAAGTGTATTAAAGTGGCAGCAGCAAGAGCAGCTCCCTGGTCCAGTCTCCCCATCGGCCATCACTACTTCCGGTTCAGTGACCTCTATGCTCACAGTGAGAAGGAAACACAGAGAATGAGGATAGTCAGTCTTTCTCTTTTTCCCTCATTCCCATCTCATTTAGGGTGGGGCTGACTTATAATTCGTTCACAGTGAACCAAGTGAGTGGATGAATCAAGTAAAATAAAGCAATTATGCTAGTGATTTCTGTTTCACTGTGGCCACATCCTTGACAGGAATGAGGGGCGAATGATTCATGATGGCTTATAGTTTCAGAGTTTAGTCCATCATAGTGGGCATGGGAGAGGGAGAGCAGAGCCTCTCAGTACGTGTCAGTGGCAGCATGTGACAGAGGCCATTCATGTCATGGCAGGCCAGGAAGTAGAGACAACAGAAACCGGGGATGGGATATAACCCTCAAACAGCTGCTCTCCATGACCCTTCTATCAGTAACCCTCCCCCCCCTTACAGTCTCCATAGCCTCTCCACCTAGCATTACCAGTTGTTCTGGTTTCATTCTGTTGCTTTGACAAATACCATGATAAAAAAGCAACTCAGGAAGAAAGGATGTATTTGGCTTTCACTTCTAGGTCACAGTCCATCCCTGAGGAAAGTCAAGAGAGGGACTCAAGCAGGAGCTTGAATCAGAAATAATGGAGGAAGGCTTCCTGACTTATAGACCCATGCTTTTTTATACAGGCAAAAGTCCCCAGCCTAGGGAATTGTGCCACCCACAGTGCCCCCCACAGATTCTGACATCAATTAAGACAGTTCTCCCCTTGCCATTAGGTAAACCGAATTTGGGCAATCCTTCAGTTTCTCCTCAGGTGTGTCAAGTTGACTGTTAAATCTATCTGGGACACCAACTGAGGGACACTCATCAAAA
The DNA here is from genome assembly GCA_019843855.1 of Hylomyscus alleni. Lineage (NCBI taxonomy): Eukaryota > Metazoa > Chordata > Mammalia > Rodentia > Muridae > Hylomyscus > Hylomyscus alleni. The sequence goes on from JADRCC010577619.1 coordinate 1,176, forward strand.
TGTCAAACTGGGGGATATTTCCAACTCAAATTATAAGAGCAATGACTAAGTCAGGGAGGGATGCCCTAATCTCTCCCACTGTGAACATTAGAAGGTTCTTCACAGACTTTTGGTCTGGATTCTCATGTAACAGACAAACAGACAATGGAATTGAAACTCAGAGGAACCAACATGATATATCTGTCTACTCTGTGGTAGAAGTGGGAGTAGGAGCCAAGAGTCCATTGTCTTCCCACTGCCTGAACCTACTGCTCCAACATCACTAGCGCATGAAGACAACTGAATTATGGGACTTGCTCCAGCACAGAATATTAATACTGCTCACACCAAAAGCCAGCTCAGTCAGTCTGTTGAAAGCCTGGTCCCTTCCAGGTCTTTTCTTTGCTTGCTGGAGGTTATGCTGTGCACTGCTTAACTTTGACTCTCCCTACTAGGATGGATGGATGGATGGATGGATGGATGGATGGATGGATGGACTGAGATCTCTAAAACGGTGGGTTACTTGTAGTAAGACCTTCCTCCTTTAAGTTGCTTACACCAGGCTTTCTGTCACAAGGAAAACTGTAACTAATCCAAGTGCAGCAAATAGGTTTCCTAAGAAAAACAAAGAGGGTTGAGCTCACATAGAAAACGGGATTTAAAAAACTTGGTACTTCACTACAGAGTGTGAGAAACATTGTAATAACATAGTATTTGAATCATAATTTTTGCTACAATGTAACCTAGCTGATGCTCTATTTGCCTTTTTATATTCCTCACAGGGATAAAGCTGGGATTTCAGTAGCACTGTCTAGCATTTGTTTCACTGAATGTATCTTTGTTTTACAGATAAGAGTTTACAGATAAGAGTTACAGATACAGAGTTTACAGTCAAGCCGAGCAGAGAAGCGCAGAGGATTCCCACAAGTCCTGTTCCACCCATGCAGAGCTTCCTCACCACCCACATCCCCACCCAACACATCTAGTTCAATCACCATCATCATATAGAAAATACAGTTTGCAGTAGAGTTCATTCTTGGTGTTGTATGTTTTATGGGCTCAGCTGGCTAAATAAGGCCATGCTCCTGCAATGACAGGATTTACAGGGAGCAAAATTCTTTCCTAAAAATCCTTTGTGCTCCATATAACCATCTCTCCCCTCCCCCAGTCCTTTCTTTGTAATCATGGAAATAATGTGGGATTGGTGTGAGAAGAGATGGTCAGGTAAACAGAAGAAAACATAAGATCCTGAACAGATGAAGATAAGTATACATGTGTATATAAGTTCTGTATGTAATGAGAGCTACACTTACAGTCAGTAGGAAAGCGAAGATATGTTTAGTAAATGGGACTATGTTCTCTAATTGAAGCCTGTAGCACAGCCAACAACAAATTAAAATTTTGGCAGATGGAAGCTATATAGAAATGTAATCAGTCAACCACTGAAAGTACTAGATAATGTAGATTAATGATTAGAATCTTTTGCAACTAGGAAGAGCTTCCCAGGTGTGACACCATAGAGACATTCCACAAGGGAAAACACGTCAGCACTATTTTATGTAAAAGCCAATTGTGACGAATGCTAACAAAGCATTTTAAATGACAGACACATCTTTGTAAAACATGTGTGTAACTATACACTTGATACAGATGCAAAATCTCTTAACCATCAGGAAAAACACAAACACCCTACGGAAACTATAGAACAAGCCCAACACAAGCAATATATGAAAAATGATATGAAAAGCTGATAGAATAAAAATAGTTCGATTTCGCTAGACATCAACAATATGTAAATTAGTCAAGTCCATAATCTCATCTCTACAATTCCAAAACCTAAAAAGCTCTGAAAATTGAAAACTTTATCTGGTGATGCAAATGGAATTTGTAACAAAATTACATGAGAGATATATTCCATTAAACATAATGATTAACATAATTCCATGCATAGTTTATTGGTAATATATATTTTCATCATCTTTGTAATATATGGTTTCTAAGGTAGATTTGGCCATAAGGGATGCGTGTAATCTCTGGAAGAGAAAATGTGGGGATGAGAGACGTGGCTCATCTGCTAAGCACATGTACTGCTCTTACAGAGCACCCGAGTTTTGTTCCTAGTACCTATAAGGGGAGGTGCACAGCTACCTGTACCTCTAGTTCTGGGGGATCTGGCCTTGGTGGGCACTCAGACATGTCTCTCTCTATATCTCTCTGTCTGTCTGTCTGTCTGTCTGTCAGTCTGCCTGTCTCTGTCTCTCTCTCACACACTCATACACTCACACACACACACACACATAATCAATTGATAAGAGTAATAAACCCTCTAAAAAGGAGAGAAAATATGTATTATATAATTTCAGTGATTATAGTTAAATAATAAACAGTAAGTTATATTTATGAAGATATATCTGCAACCCCAAGAATATCTATTGCAGAATTATTTCATAATAACACTGGAGTAACCTTAATATAAAAAAACTAGGATATTTTTTAATCTTATTATAGTCTGTACTACAATGGAATAACTTTATAATGGACTAATTATGACTCATTAAAGTAAAAATATTCACATAATATGGTTAGATCAAAGACATATTAACCATAGTATTTGTAATAGGAGCTTATTTTGAAAGATACATGCATAAGTCTTAGTGGGAGAAAGTTTGGACCAAAATATTACCTTGGGCGGATTTTATTTTATTTTATCTTATTTTTTGATTTGAGACAGAACTTTTATACGTAACTTTGGCTGTCCTGAAACTCCCTCTATAGACCAGGCAAACCCTGAACTCAGAAATGCACCTGCCTCTGCCAGCCAGGTGCTGGGATTAAAGGTGTTTGTCACCATGCCTGATTGATTTTAAACGACTATTTCTAGAGTTCACAATTCAAATTCTTAAAAACAATTAGAATAAACGTATGTGTGTAGAGCAAATGAAAGTGGGAAGGGATCTGAGATTCAAGGAAGAAATCTAAAAGGAGGGTGGAGGAGGAGCAAGCATATTGGAATTCGGGTGGCGTGAAAGCAAAGGGCAGGGGGTTCTTTGGGAAGAGGAAGAAAACTACCAGGGGGGAGGCAGGGAGGATGGGGGAGGGGAAGGACCAATGAGAACAAAAAACCATTTCACGTAAGTGTGAATATTCATTCATGAAACCCACTACTTTGTATGCTAACTTAAGAAAAATCACTTAGAAAAAAAATGACTATTGTCATAATTCAGCTACCTGTAACACAAAGGAAAATTCTTTTTTATCTTAAGTCATGAAGTTTGTCTACCATTTTTGTTCAGTAGAAGGGACCATTCCCATTAGAAAGAAGAGAGGACTGAAGAGTGCAGAAGCTCAGACTTCTCAGGACATGGCTCAAGTCCTCTCTTTCCAGTTCCAGCCTGTTCTCCCTGTGAGACCTGCTTATCTGGTGCCGGCTCACGAGTTGCACCCATCAAGATCCTCAGGTTTGATAAGTGCTAGTAGTTTGACAGGCCCTGTTCCATTGAGTGCCAATCCATCGGGAGTCTTATGTGAACAAAGTGCTTTAGGCAGCGCTTAGATGTGAGAACCATAGGTTAATGCCTACTAAACTCGCCTGCAGCCCATTTGGAGTTTAGGAGTTGTTATCATAGGGCAGCTGTGATAGACAATGCAGGCACTGCTCCTCTTCCCTGCCCCTCCCCTTTTAAGCAGAGAGAGACAGGAGGAGAGGATGGAAAGCCAGCGGGGTTTGAAGTAGAGGTGGCATAAGGAATATGGATTAGTGAGATGCCAGGACAGAGAGCCGAGAAAGCAAAGGAAAGGATGAAGAGAAGGAAAGATTAGGTGTGACCGTTGGTCCTCTACTAAGGGTGTGAGAAGGTCTAGATGGCCTGTGGTCCAATCCTTTCCTCCTGCTGGGGTTCATCTGATGCTGGATATCAACTCCCATCATGTTCCAGGCAGCTGGATGTGGCCAGGGTCTTGTTGAGATCCACCCTGTAGGCTGGCCCAGACACCTGTCATTGTCTGGAATGTGCAAGTGGCAGTGTTAGGTTGTCTTTGATAATGACTTTGTCAACTACCTTGACAGTCTGTGCCTGGACTCTTTGGGGCAACAAACAAACAAAAACAAAAAACAAAAAAGCAAAAACACAGATTCAGAGCAGACATTACAAAAGCAGCCAAAAGCACCCTCTTCATACAGGTATTTCCCTGACACATAAAAAAATTGAAATTAGTCAGGCAGTGGTGGTGCATGCCTTTAATCCCAGCACTTGGGAGGCAGAGGCAGGAAGATTTCTGAGTTCGAAGCCAGCCTGGTCTACAGAGTGAGTTCCAGGACAGCCAGGGCTATACAGGAAAACCCTACCTTGAAAAACAAACAAACAAACAAAAAATTGAAATTAAAATCTGTTTTCCTGGGAAAGAACTGAGGGAGATGAGAAGATGGCAGGTGGACCACCTCATGGATATGTGTCTTTTCTCTGTGATGAAACACTTTGATGAAAGCAACTTAATAGAGAGAGGGCTTATTCGGTCCAGAGTTGCAGGTTACAGGCTACCCTTGTGGGAAAGTCACACAGCAAAGGGCTTGAGAGAACTGGTCACATTTCAGCCACAGTCAAGGGGAGAGAGCAATGGATCTATGCATCCCAGTGCTTGGCCAACTTTCTCCTTGTTCAGTAGAGGATCCCCAGCTTAGGAAGAGATGCTGATGTGGCCCAGAGTAGACATAAATCAACATAATAAAGATAAACCGTCACATCTTTTCTGTTTTAAAAGGAAATCTCATCTTGTTCCGATGAAGAATTGGAGCCAATGAGGAATTTTATTAATCTACCCTCCAACTTACCTTCTAAAAAAGTTAATGGAATTGGAGGGTAAAAATTCTGATATGTGTTCAAAGTAATTCTTTATTTCTTCCATTTTGGTGCCCTCACACTGTGGCGCATCTGAGGCAATGCTCTTGTCCCTGTTTTACAGATGGAGAACCTGACTCAGAAATATGAAGCTATCTGCCCAGTTCTGCACAGTGTCACCGTGCCAAGCGAGAAGGGAGACTCAAGTGCCCCAGAGGCTCCCCCCGGGCATGGTGCTGCAAATGTCCCCTCTCCCTCAGGGTCTATTCTGGAAGCTCACAATTATTTGATCTTCAGTAAGCTAAGTGCCATTCTATAACTAATTATTTTTAATTACATCCTACTGAGGGAGTTAGGTTGTGATCTTTGTCAGGCTCTCCGGGCTCCCGCTGCGTGAGCTGCAGCTGTTCCTTCTAGCTGGTGATTAAAAGATGATTTTCATCTTTCACAATGATTATTTATCTCATGTTTCCCTAGTGTTCTCCAAAGATACTGTCACCTCGGTTGCTCCCAATGATGACGCCATACCTTGTCTCCAGATATTTGCACCAGATATCCATGAAGGCAGAACACACTCTGTTTTCTCTGCTTCAACTTCTGCCCTTCCCCATACTCCTTCCCCAAAGGCATCTGCAGTTGAGTTTCCTTACTTGGGATGTGGTATTAAAAGGGAAGCTCTATAAATGGGAAGATTGGGCTTTGGGTATCATGAGGGAGTCAGAAAGAGGGGCATTTTCCTTTGTAGGAGTAATTTGCTCACTGCCTCCAGGAGCATGAGGCAGGGTCCCTGGCTCCAGATACTCCCCTGCCTCCTCCCATCTTTGTCTTCAGCACCTAGCTGACACCTCACTTTCTCAGATTCCTGTTGCTGCTCCAGGGTGAAGGAATACTGGTAGTTCCCGCATCCTGAACTAACTTATTTACTTCCTCTTACTGTTACTGTCTTGCTGGAACTCTACTGGTGAGCTCGGAAAGCCAGGCTGCATAGAGACTAGGGAGTTTTCAATCCACGTCGGAGTAGCCCTTCTAAGAGAGAGAAAGTTTTTGCAAAAGCACTTCCACTGGGTGGTGTGAATCCCAAATCCTCCATTCCAATCTTTGGTAGCACTTCTCAGTTGAAGGGACACCTGGGACAGCTCTTTAAGAGCAGGATCCATTTGTGCTACTTTACCTATCCTCAGAGTATTGTCATCTGAAAGTGGAGAAGTCTGGCTTGCTGTTCTGTCCCCTTAATGTTACCAAGGTCCTCTAGCCATCTGGTCATGGGCTCCAGGGAAGTTCAGAGGTTCTTTCTTACTCTGAAATGTCTATTGTTTCCCCCATATGTCAATTCTCTCATTGATCTTGGCTCTGTCCCTGATGCTATGCTGAAATGCTTGCTAAGGGTGTGTGCGTGCGTGCGTGTGTGTGTGTGTGTGTGTGTGTGTGTGTGTGTGTGTGCGTGCGTGTGCGTGCATGTGTGTGTGTGTGTGTGTCTGCCACTGTGGATTCTCTCAACTCCTGAAGGACTGGCATGCAGTTCCACCCGTGTCTCCAAGTGATAAACACGCCCAGCCCCTCTAGTCAGCTATTTTTTCTCCAAATGTCCAGACTCATTGATTGTGGTCACCTGTGCACACAGACAGGCCCGCTTGGCCAAAATTCTCTGGGTGGTAGTTGTCAGCAGGGGAGTGAATTTATACTTAATAACTTTTATGTTAGTGATTCTCATGCTAATTTGTGAAGTACACAGTTCAATGACCCTAGCATGTTCATGTCGCTTCCCAATTATCACTGCTGCCAATTTCCAGAACATTTTTTATTATTCTAAGCCCCAATTCTGTACCAATTTAACACCAACACCCAAACACCCCATCCCACCACTCTATGTCACCCCTTTTTTGTTTTCTGACCAGATGGACTTGACTGTTCTAGGTGTTATCATGTAAGTTGAAAATATGTTTGTTTGTTTTGGGGGGTTCTGGATTATTTCACCTTCACACATATTTTTGAACCCCATCTGTTTTGATACACACACACACACACACACACACACACACATATATATATATATATACACACACATATATAGTATATACACACATATATGTATATATATGAGATTCTGATGTATGTATATATATACATACATATATGTGTGTGTGTGTGTGTGTGTGTATATATATATATATATATATATATATATATCAGCCACACATTTTTATATATATCAGATCTCATCCCCATACAGTTTCAGGTTTCACATTGGTTTCAGGGACTGAAGTCAGGGAAGTCAGGTATCACGTTTGCACAGCAATCGCAGTGCTGACTGAACTGTCTCCCCAGCCTCTTGCTCCTTTTAAAACAGTGGCTGTCAACCTTCCTAATGCTGAGGTCCTTCCAAAACGGTTCTTCATGGGGTACACCCCCAACAACAAAGATGTTTTTGTGTCTATTCTGTAACTGTAATTTTGATACCATTATGGATTGTAATGTAAATATCTGTGTTTTCCAATGATCTTAGGTGACCCAGGGGATTTGACCCCCAAAAGAGTTGCTACCCACTGATTGATAACCATTGTTTTAAAGGAGGAATACTATTTCACATGATGGATATGTGGCATTTTGCCTGTCTATTCTCCAACTTTTTCAATAATGTTGCCGTGAAGAGTGGTGTACAAGTGTCTGAGTCCTCATTTCAGTTCTGTTGAGTACTCTTAAGAATAGAAGCTCTGGGTCAGGAGATAGTTCTATTTAATTGTCTGAGATACCACTGCGCTCTTTCCCCGCACTGAATGTACTGGTTTACATTTCCTTCATCAAGACAGGGGCATTAGGTTGTACAGCACCCACCCTTATCTACTTCCTTCTTGGCAACCACTGGGGTAATGATCCTGATGCATTATTTGTCTTGATTGAAATGTCTCTAAAACTCAGGGCAGCCACACATTTTTCTTAACATCCATGTGCTTATAAATCATAGCCAGAATAATCAATGTTCTTCAGATATTATTTGAACAAAATGTAAGAGTATAATCCACTAAAGGTTCATTGAACAAAGAGAACAAAGAAAAACTGACTTTTGAGGAGCATGCCTTTAACTGTTAACTCATTTAGAGATAGGAGCTGACTAAAGTTCCTGTGTCCTGCCCATGATAACACTCTATAGTCCTGGTTCCCCAGTGTGTCCTTTGTTGTTGTTGTTGTTGTTGTTGTTTTTGGAAAGATTTATTTTCTTTTTAATTGTGTGTATTGTCTATGTCAGCATGAGGATTGCAAGGGAGTGCAGGTGTCAAAGAGGCCAGAAGGAGGACTCCTGTCCTTAGGAGTAGAGTTTTGCTGATGGCTCCCTACATGGGTCTTATTTTGCTCTTGACCATTTGAACTGTTGAATCTGAAAAAAAGCCTTGCACATAAGCAAGATCTCAATCAACATGGCCTTCATCTACTTTGCCAGCAGTGTGTGTCACCATTCGGCTCTGGTATCTGAACCATCTTGCGTTGTGTGGTCAGCCATAGATTCACCCTGATTTCTCAGTCCTCATTCAAGATCTATACACATACAAGTGTTAGTGACCAGGGCAGACATAAGTACTGTGGGGGTTACTGGTGGCTCTCAGCTTGATGAGATTTAGAATCACAGTGGAAACAAACCTTTAGAATAAGTCTGTGGGGCATTTTCTAGATGAGACTAATGGAGGTGAGAGTCTCCTTAATGTCAGAGGCACCATTTTACGGGCTGAGGTCCCAAATGGAATCAAAAGAAGAAAAATGAGCTCATCCATGTCACTCATATCCCTCTGCTTCCTGACTGTGGAATCAATGTCAACCTGCACTCAAGAAGCCTCAGTCTGCTGCTGCCCTGATGTCCTCGCCATGATGGGCTGTCACCTCGTACTATGTGGCCAGATGGAACCTTTCTTCCTCGACTTGTTTCTGCCAGGCACTTTGTCACAGCAACAGGACAGGTAACTAAAATGAGGCTTGAACTTGACTCGTCTCAGATGACCTTCTATTTCCTAGATTTGAAATTTGATCACTGCCCCCTAAGTGGTAGCTACGTATTCCTGTGCTCCTGCTGGGAGCCGTGGGAGCCTCTCTAGCAAATATTGCTGACTTTCATTAACCCGTGAGCTCACTAGTTCAACGATTCTACAAAAATGGAAATCCGGTGAGGATGAGGTGAATGTTAGCATATCTGGGTTGAGTCTTTATCATTATTACCGTTTATGTACTTTTAAAAAGGAATAAACAAAAATTCCCCTTTATACAACGAGCTGTTATGCTTTTGGGCGAAGATTTAGGTATTCTTAGTCAGGATTCCCATCTTACTTATTCCCATGTTGGTGTTGCATATTAAAATCACCTCCAAGCTTTCTTTTTCACAAGTGAAATAATATCTACTGTTTGCACATTCTCCAAAATATATTCACATTTAACTTGCAAATGATTTTTCCTATTCTCTAGGTCATATCTCATTGCTATATGAACTTATTAAAATGCTGAGCTCAAAGCAATTCTGCTCCATTAAGTTTAAGACTAGAGCTGGGAAGATAGCTCAGCTGGTAGTTTTCTGGGCAAGAATAGAGACTCCAGGTTTATCTCTAGAACCCACATCCACATGCAGGTCGTTCTGGTGTACAGTCCTAATTCCAGCACTGGAGAGATTGAGAAAGGTAGATTCCTGGCCAGCTTAGCTGTTTTTGGCAAGTCCCAGTGAGATACTATGTCTTAAAAAAAGGATGTGGCACTGAGAAAGTTGACTAAAACAGCCTCTAGCCTCCACCTGCATATAAACACTTAGGTACAACACACGTGCATGTATGTGCACACACACATACAAATACACCCCCAGAGAGAGAGAGAGAGAGAGAGAGAGAGAGAGAGAGAGAGAGAGAGAGAGAGAGAATGAGAGAGAGTGAGAGAGTGAGAGAGAGAGTGAGAGAGAGAAAGGCAACCATATACTTTTCCAGAGCACTCCTGACTATTTGAGGCAGGGCCAGAGCTACACAGGTGCCTGTTGGCTCTGACTGTAGAGCATGCTCATGCATTCGTGAAAGATGAAGAGACTACTCCATTTCAGTGAGGAATTGGGTAAATTGAGGATAGGTACCTCACCTCTGAGGCCCAGCTTCTTCACCATCAAATGAAGGAGAAGAGATCAATCTCTCTGGTCCATTTCTATCCCAGCAACGGAAGGGCATGGCCTTTCCGGTGAGCTGAGCTCTCTGTGATATGAAGGCTAAGGCACTGACAGAAGGCTGACATACTAGAGACACAGCATTGTGTCCTCAACTCTAGAAACAATCTGTTCAGTGGCAGCACTTACACTGCGGATACTCTTGAGTGTGGATGACACAGCGTATGCAACATGGGCAAACACTGGTAGAAATAGGAATGCCATCTTCAAAGCACTAGCATTTCAGTGGAGTCAAACAGGAAGTGGGGCTCAGCGTGATGGCTCAGTAGATAAAGGCACACAGGTGCAATCAAACTTGAGGACCTGAGTTCGATCCCTGGAACCCACAAAGTAGAAGGATAGAATTCCAGTTCTCCTCTGACTCTCATGCCATGTCATGGCACACACACATGTGTGCATACACTCACTCACACACACACACACACACACACACACACACACACACACCAAATAAATGTAAAGAAACACAAATAGACAAATACAACAGGTTTAAGACTATCCATGAAGATCTGAAGAATTGACAGTGTAGAATTTAGGAAATCATTACTCTGATTGTGCCTACTAGCTTTCCTGAGACAGGAGCAGGACTTGGACTGAACTCCGTGGACTCTCATCAGGGTTACTTTCCCATCCCTATTGAAGAATTAGCTCCACAGTTCGGAGATGGGATGTCATGAGTTCAGCTCAACATTGGATTTGATGTGACAAGGTCATTTTTGCTTTTTCCTTTGAAATCTAAGCTCTTAGTGGCTATCTATGCCATAGCTTCCTTGGGTATTCCCAGGGATGTACTAGGGACCTAAGGAGTCCTAAGGAGAATGTGAACAATAGACATTCCAGGTCACACATTAGAGGGTTTCCATCAAGCAAAACAAAATAATTCCTAGCAGGCCAGAGGGCTCAGGGCTATAACCATGGCTAAGAGGGAGCGTGGGTTGCTGAGGCAAGAGGATCGTAAGCTCATGGCTGTTCTAGTTTGCTTCCTATTCCTGTATTGCTACAATAAAACACTGAGCAAAAGCAATTTGGGGAGGAAAGGCTTTATTGGGCTTCTAAGTCCTAATCATGGCCCATGAGGGAAGGTAAGGCAGGAACTCAAGCCAAGCAAGAATCTGGAGGCAGGAACTGACGTGGACGTAGTGACCATGAGGGGGTTGGCTGCTTATTGGTTTAGTCTCCATGGCTTGCTCAGTTTGCTTCTTGTATAATACAGGATCATCTATTCAGAGGAAGCATTACCTACGGTGGGCTATCCTGCTACACACACACACACACACACACACACACACACACACACACAAAATCATTAATCAAAAATATGTCCTATGGACAGATGGGCCAATTTCTCAGTTAAGGTTCTCTCTTCCCAGGTAATTCTACTTTGTATTAAGTTGATAAAAACCAAACAAAGCTAGCACAAGGGCCTTCTTGGGATGTATAGCAAGACCTTGTCTCAAATTTTAAAAGAAAAAAATGTAAAATCAGAGCTGTGGATACAGCTATGGAATAGAGTTCTTGCCTAGCATGCCAGAGGCCCTGGGTTCAATCCCTCAGCTACACACACACACACACACACACGCACACGCACACGCACACGCACACGCACACGCACACGCACCCGCACCCGCACCCGCACCCGCACCCGCACCCGCACCACGCACACACGTTTCTTGAGTTTCAAGGTTCCCAGAGCTAGAAGGCTATCCTACCATCTAAGTGTCCTTTGCCATTCTTTAAGGCTCTGACAAAACCCACAGGTTGGGAAGTGTTGCATCTCTGGAGCCCCAGTTAGGGCTCCCCTGGAGAGAGGGTAGCTCTCAGCAGGAAGCAGAGCCACCTCACCAGCACTCTTTGAAGTCCTATGCTCAGTTAGCCCCACAGTTCCTGTATCTCTGCGGTGCTGGGTAACTGGTGAGCTCACATCCTGCTGTGTGTACTTTTGAAAAGAAAGAAACAAAGAAGATAGGCTGATGGGGTCAGGGCATGTGATAATACTCAGCTGTGCTGAGCAACACGCTCTCAACTATCTGTTCTCTGTGTCTGTGAAACTTGTCCAGGCTCTTTCGGAATCGTGATTGAAGAAAGAAAAAAAAAAAAACAACAAAAGACAAAATGGGGAAGGGGGTGTTGTGGGGAAGGTGGAGAGGCAACCGTGAGAAATCTGTCATTGCTGTGGGAATCTCACTCTGCCCTCCCCAGATTCTTTGGTCCTTGTGATCTCCATCAAATGAGTTCAGCGGACACCAAGAACAGAATACAGAAGCAGAGCTATGAGGGCCTTTGGAGAATGGGAGTGGACAATGCTAGCCAACAATGGCCAGAGACATTCATGCCTTCCTATATTTTTGAGTGAGTTTTATACTGTTTCTAAAGTCCCTAGAACAACAGGTGGATTTCCAGAGGGTCAGTTTCCTGCCCAAGCGATTGAGAGGCCCACTTGGATGAATTCGCAAGGAAAGGGACAATGTGTCTTTGTTCTTTCCCAGAGAGCCCTCCTCATGGATAGCCGTCTTACCTAACCTTCTGCAGTTTGAAATGCTTCCGCTTAGGGCCAGAGACAGGACTCAGATGGCAGCCTTTGGACCAGTAGCCAGTGCCATGTAATTTCAGTTCCTGTTTTTGTGACTTACTAATTGTAAGAGAAGGGGTATGGATGACCTTCAAGTGAACTCATACCTGACTAGCTACCAATATCATGACTAAATCACCAGGTGTTTTCTCAAAATAAGAGTTCATAGGCATTTTCAAGTCGGTATGTTATCTAGAAGAGAGAAGCTAACCGCTACTTTGTGGTTACGAGGAAAGCAAGCACACACCTCAGATCTTGAGAACACTGTCATGGATGATCTAATGAACTTCCTCCTAAGAAAGCAGGCCTGTTGACAAAGTTACTCCCTTCCCATGGAGCTGTTCATCAGAGAAACATACTCAACAGGGCTGAGGTGCTGGTCCGAAAGAAACACCACCATGGAACAGAAACACAAGCCAAGCTTGTTCAATTATTCCCACCACTGTCCTGAGCGTTTTCTTTCCTGAGACAGGTCTCGATAACTAGCCTAGGCTGGCCTCAAACTTGTGATCCTTTTACTTCAGCCTCCCAAGCATAGCAATTACAGAAATGGACCATCACGTAGAACCCCTGTATTCTCCTTTTGCTTTTTTTTTTTTTTTTTAATGAGACAAAGCCTCGTTATGTAGCCCAGGCTAGCTTTGAAGTTGATGTTATGTCCCAGAGTGGACTCAAACTTAAAACACTCTTCTCAGTCTAAGTGCTAGGATGACAAACATGCACTGCCATGCCTGGCTCTGTCACTCATTACCAACTCCATTGTTCTCAGTTGAACTGGCAGTGACCTTGCTACTCTTGAGTTCTGTGAAGGCTCCTGTCGGAACTGAGAAGAACAGCACAGCCATGCGGTGGTAGTACATGCCTACAATCCTGGTGCTTGGGAGGCAAAAGCAAGGGAGATCTCTGAGTTTGAGGCCAGCCTGGTGTACAGAGTGAGTTCTAGGACAGCCAGGGCTACACAAAAAGACCTGTCTCAAAAAAACAAACAAACAAACAAACAACAACAAAATAGCAGGTGTATACTCTCAGCTGCAGGCAGTATTTAGGTTATCTCACAGTGCTAAAAGGTTACACTTTTTTATAGTTTGCACACAGCTTCAAAGCCAGTGCCATGGTCTTTCTCCCAACAGGTAAGACAAACTGGACATGACTTAACCATCTT
>JADRCC010577620.1:0-18656 GCA_019843855.1 Hylomyscus alleni
CGTTATTGGACCATGTATGGGACAATTCCCAAAGCTGAGACTGACAACATTAAGTCTCTTCATTTGGGGATATTTTATCCAACATTTGTTAGATACATGGAAAATTGAGCAAACATACAAGTTCATTTAGTAAGGACTTCAAGGTTATTGATTCAGGCAAAGAACAAAGCCCTGATATTGAAAAAGAAAAATAACAAAGTTTTTGTTTGCCATGTCAAACATTACCGAAGGTGCTTCAGTGGCAGTCTACCATGACTTGAGCACCACCCCTTTAACACCCTCTCCTAAAGTCTGGGGTTCTCTAAGATACCTGGCTGTTACCTACCTTTCCTTGGACCTATTAAACTGCCTCCATTCTATCTCTATTGTTAAGAACACCAAAAGCCAATTTATAAGTTAATTTCTGTTAAAATGTCTTTTTTTTTTAAATTAAAATTTAAAGTCCATGTCAAATTAACCTGAAGATACAGAGACAAAAATATCAGAAGTGACATCTTTGCACAAAGCTCTTCCCTTCACAGTCATGTCCTGACAGGCAAATCTCTTTGCACTGGCTGTCACCGCTCCTTCTTACTTGCAGAGGTCCAGTCAGCTCTGTCAGAACAGTGACTTCACATTGGCCTTGCTATTTGCTTTAACTGACAGCATATGGCAGAGGTATTGGTCATTGAATTCTGGAGATTGGCCTGAAGAACTCTATAAGAGTTTCCACCTTCATCACTTTTGGTTGTTTTGATTTGTTTTTGAAGACAGGGTTTATTTATATACCTTGGCTGTCCTGGAACTCACTCTGTAGACCAGGCTGGCCTCGAACTCGTGGAGATCTGCTGCCTGTGCCCTGAGCTACTTGCTGCCAACCCTCAGAATCAACGATGCAGACTCAGGAGCAGGTGAGAAACACCACAGCAAGCTCAGCTGAATGCTGCTGCAAGCTCCTTTAATACCCTTCACTGTGCCCCATTGGTCCCAAGAAAGCATCTCTTCTTAATAGCAGTTCCGGATTGGCTGGTATTGTCTGCATCAATCCTTGGCCTCTCAGGCACTCTTCAGTTAGGTTCTCCTGCAGGAGCTGCCTTGCGGCTGCACAGTCCCCAAACTTTACATAGAAAGTGGCAGCTGCCATTCCTCCTACAGAGATCCACCAGCATCTCCCTCCCCAGTGCTGGGATTAAAGGTGTGCACCAACAACAACCGGCTCTACCTTCAGTATTTAACATTGCTATCTTTAAATGCTGTAGATGGATGCTAAACAAGTCCGTTGAGTACTTACGGGATGCACAAAGAAGAACTGACGCTATAGACAAGAACTTTCACTAATTTCCAGGGACCTGATGGGACTGCATTATACTTTCCACAACAATAAAAGTTCAAGGACAACATTAACCACATCCATAGAATCCTGAGACTTAACAGGTAACTTAGTTAATATCACTAGGTTTTAAGGTACCTTGTTACAAAATAAATAAACAAATAAGTAATTAAGTAAACTTCATGTCATATCCCACAGACAGACCCGAGGGTCATAAAACCTCTCTATTTTCTCTCCCCATCATACCCACATTGATAACATTTATTTCTCTGTCCCTCATTATTATTGTCTCGTTAATTGGCATAATGGAACTGACAGTCAAGCTTACCCTGTGGAGCCGCCAGGGCTGTTCTAAAATTCCAGGTCCATTATTTGGAATTGGGTCTGAGTAGTTTTATGTGACCGCTCATGTGTGTGAGCACAGATGGACAACACACACAAACACAGAGTCATGTGTCTTAGTTAGGATTTCTGTTGCTGTGAACAGACACCATGACCAAGGCAACGCTTATAAAGGACAGCATTTAACTGGGGCTGGCTTACAGTTCAGAGGTTTAGTCCATTATCATCATGGTGGGAAGCATGGTGGCCTATATGAAGACATGGTGCTGGAGACATAGCTAAGAGTTCTACATCCAGATTGGTAGGCATAGGGAAAAAAAAAAAAAAAGGTGAGCCACTAGGCCTGGCTTGCGCTTCTGAAACCTCAAAGCCCACCCCCACTGACACACTTCCTTCAACAGGCCACACCCACTCCAACAAGGCCACACCTCCATTAGTGCCACTCTCTTTCAGTCTATAGGGGGCCATTTTAATTCAGACCACCACACCATGCATAAAGATGAGCTAAAGAACCAAAGACTTTGAAGCTTTATTCACGTCTATCATTCGTCAGATTTTTAAAAATCTTTTTCTTTTTTATGTGTATGGGCCTTTCACCTGCACTTGTGTATGTGTACCATGTACATGCCTGACTCCTGCAGACAGCATTAGATGCCGTGGAACTAGACGTGCAGACAATTGTAAGCTGTCATGTGGGTGTTAGGAATTGAACTGGGGTCCTCTGGAAGAGCAGCCAGCACTCTTAACTGCTGAGCCATCTCTCCAGCCCCTCATTTGTCAATGTTAAATTAGACCGTTATCTGATTACTTTCTCAATAGCATTACACAATACTTAATCCAATATCTGAACTTCCAAAGCCACGACTTTTCACATAAATGAAGTGGAAGGCTTTGGGTCATAGAGACATTGCGACTAACCTGATTACTTCTAGTGCTTAACATGGTGGACAGGCATCAACAGCTCAGTTTTAAAATAATTATCTTGTTTTCTTTAGTTTTAAATCAGACAAGAGAAGATCCTTGAAAACATTGAGGTTTTGTTAAAAGAGGAGAGCTCAGGCAGATTGGCAATAAATCTTATGCCTTAAGATCACAATTGTGAGTTAACAATTATCCTAGACTTGAAGACTTTAGCAATTTCTCTGCCTCTGTCTGTCTCTGTCTCTGTCTCTGCCTGTCTCTGTCAGTCTCTCTCTCTCTCTCTCTCTCTCTCTCTCTCTCTCTCTCTCTCTCTCTCTCTCTCCTTCTCTCCCTCCTTCCCTCTCTCCTCTGTAACACAGTCCTTTCCCTTCACATATACAAAAAGCTTATCTAGCTTCTGCCTGGCCCTAATTACTGGAATCCTATTTCCTGTAACTTTCATTATACAAAGAAAAATTACCATAAAGGTATTTGACAAGCATATATATCCATCATTTCATGTATACTACAATATCAATAAAAATCTCACAATTATCATTTACAAATTAGGAATATTATTGGAAAAATCTATCATTATTAATCTAAAAAAAACTATTTTAATGTACATTTCTTAGAGGTGTTTTGATTAGCATAAAGCAGTTTTAGGTATTCTTGCTTTCCTGTCACTTTTGACTATTAAAGAAAAATGAAATAAAAATCTAGTTGCTTTCTAGAATCTATTTTGGGAGAAAATTCCTATCAAAATTACGTTGCCAATGCTAAATGTTATTGCTTAGCAAAACCTGCATATTATGGAGCTGGAGGGATGGCTCAATGTTACTGGCACAAACTGCTTTTACAAAGGACCTAAGTTCAATTCCCAACACTCAGGTCAAGTACCTCACAACAGACATCCCCATGGCGGTCGGTCTGACACCTCTGGTCTTTATGGGCATTCATGTGTACATGCATAATTAATAATTTTTAAAAATATTTTTAAACACATTATAGTTCAAGGGATGCTGTTCTGAATAAACAAGTAGCATTTAAGGATATTAAGATTTTTTAGGAAGATTACTTAATAGACGCCATTTTGATAGATTTTAGAAAACTAAGAGTACCTAAGATTAGAAATCAGTTTCAGGCCTTTTACTCCATCCCCCAAGCACTTGCATTCACACACACACACACACACACACACACACACACACACACACACACATACTTTAATCCAGCATGACAAAAATAGTACTTTTATTACACAATTTTAAAATGAAGTGGCCACAGGAGTTGCTAATCAGTTATTTTGAAACCCGTTAGGGACAGATGCAGTCTAACCCATGTTCTCTTAGGCCCAGAATGATGCACAGTTACTTGAGAACCATTACCATGAGCAGACAGGACACAATTTCATTAAATCAGAGTATATTTTGTCAAACAAAGAAGAAATATTTTATCTCTATTCTTTGTGAGGAACAAGGTTAAATCTTGCAAGATCTGTAAGGCTGCCTTTCTGATTTCCTGTCACCCTAGTGGGTACCCTCAGTTGGTCGTTGGCACCTTCCTGCTTTGGGAATAAGAACAAGGAACTCTCTAGTCTAAGGGTTCCGAAACATTACTTACAGACATAAGCTGGAGGTTATTAGTTCCAGTCACCTGTGCAGTATGCCCTGGCCTTTGCATACCAACAGGTCTGGCCTCTGTTCTTCCACCTCTCATGTTTATCAGAGACGAATCTGACCCATGGACAAATACAATGATTTGGTCCCAACTGAAGTTTTCTATGGATGTCAGGCAGGAACTGACAGATGGGTGAAATGTTAGCTCAAGAGAACCTGACCCTTAGATGGGCTTCAGGCTGGTGAATTTTCTGAAATTTTCAGAAATAGGGCAGAATTTTCTGCCCTTGCTTATGTGACCTTCCTGACCTTAGCATTGTCAGCAGGTCTCTCAGTATAACTTCTCATCCCTGTGATGAGACTCTCCTTCCTCATCCTACATCTGTGCATCCCTGCTGGGATGTGAGAATTCCATTCAGGGAGTTTCTGGCCTGGGCGAGCCTGTAGCACAGACCAAGTCCCTGTCTTAGGGACTTGAACCAAATAGTTCATCCACATGCCTTCTAGTTTCCTCCTAGATCTTCTGCTTTTCCCTGAGAGCACACAAACCAGGGATAAGGAGTGCAGAGCAAAATTAATCGGAATGATGAGAGGGGTAAGAATCCATTGCTCTCCTGACCTGTACCCCTCACTCTCCAGAGCTGGACAACCCAGGGCATCCAGACCCTGAAGAGTGCTTGGCCTAGCCTACAAGGCAATGCTGCTATTTTGCTTTTTACTTTTGTCTCTGATGCTATTAGAGCTAGCCTTTGAATCCCCAGTCCTGCCAGGGGATGGCCCTGAAGCACAGACCAAGACAGATGAATCCTGGTGGAAACAACAGATGAAACCGCCAAGTGTCCAGGTCCAGACGATGCAGGCAATGGAGTCTGCCTTCACAACATACTGCATCCTCCCCACTCTGGCTACAGCCCAGTTCTCAGAGTAAGGATGGTGCTCTGTGGTATCATCTGGGTATAAGGAGGCCATGGGCACTGTGATGATTATTCTTGATTGTCAACTTGACTATATCTGGAATTAACTAAAAAGCCCAATAGGCTAGGTGCACCTGTAAGAACTTTTTGTTTTCTTGGAGACCCACTTCTAATCTGGATCTTTGAGATGGGAAGATCCACCTTTAATCTGAGCCACACCTTCTGCTGAAAACCCACATGAAGGACACGGAAGAAAGAAGCTTTGCTCTCTGCCCGCTTGCTCTTTATCTCATTGGCAAGTTCGTGGCATTAGAGCCCATGTCTCCAGGATTCTGGTGTATACTGAAAACAGCTGAGACAGACAGCCTTAGGGACGGAACACCTACTGTATTTTTGGATCTTCCATCGGTAGATAACCATTATTGGAGTAGCTGGACCACAGACCATAAGTCACACTAATACATGCCCTTTCTAGAGAGAGAGATTCAGTCAGCTCTATTCCACTAAAAAAAAACCCTGCACAACACAGGCGTGAACTATAGCAACTACCATCGCTATCATATGGCCGATCTGGGTCATCAAGGCTGTCCTGGGAGAAAATGACAAAAGGAAGTGGAGATGGGCAAGTACTGGCAGTTTAAGAGTATGTGGGGGAGCAGTAGTAGTTAGGCACACTGGATGTGGGCACATCTGGAGACTCTTCTCCCCTGACCTTGTGGTATCATAAACTGTGAAGAAAGTTGGATTCGGTGTCCCCAGGCTATTGTCAAGTCTCCTTTCACACCTGTCTGACACCATGCCCACAATCTCCCCAGCTGGGTCCCTGGTGTTCTCCTGCTTTGGAAGGAAAATGAAAGATGAAGATGAAAGAGGGAGGAAGGGAGGGAAGGAGGGAGGGAGGTAAAGAGGGAGCGAGGAGAGAGGGAGGGATGCAGGGAGTGAAGGAGGCAGGCAGGCAAGCACAAGCGTCCTAGCCTCCTCTGAGGACATTAAAAGATTACAGGCATAAATATTATCTGTTTGGTGACTTACCAACTTTTATAGGCTGATATTGGAATCCACAGGGCACTGCTGAGACTTCCAGGGACATACAGATAGTGGTAGAAACAGAGGATGTATTAAGAAAAAGCACTTCTGGCCGGGTGCTGGTGGCGCACACCTTTAATCCCAGCACTTGGGAGGCAGAGGCAGGCGGATTTCTGAGTTCGAGTCCAGCCTGGTTTACCAAGACAGCCAAGGCTATACAGAGAAACCCTGTCTCAAAAAAAACAAAAACAAAAAACAAAGCAAAACAAAAAGAAAAAGCACTTCTGAGCAACAAAGCAGGCCATTGAGCTGGGAAGTTAGGAACTTGATGGCACTGGGCCCATCAGCCTCTGATGTGTAGACCTTGGTGTAAGAAGGAAAGGGGCAAGGTTCTGGCCTTTTTCTCTGTCATCTGTTTCTGTCACAAGCTGACTTGATGCCTCTTTCTCCACCCTACCTTCCTGTCACACCTAGAAATGTCTCATGAAACCCACTTCCCTGAAGTCCCCTGGACCTGACCCCTACATACTCCAGCACCTCTGAGTTCATATGTTCCTGGGATATGATTACACGCCCTGGGGTGAGGCGTGTGCAGGCAGAAGGGAGTGGATTTGATCTCAGGAAAGTGTCTGATGACCTTCCCCACACTCCTCTACCATAAAATGTTAATAGAGTCAACCTCGTTGAGAGTCTGCTACGGATGTCACCACTGCTCTGATCTCAAGATGCTAGGGACCACGCTATGCCTGAAGGATGGCAATCCACAACAGGATATGTAAATAAACTACATAAGCAACCTACGAACAACTGTGATGGTAACACAAAATCAATAAGAAGAATGTTTATCCTCATTTCTAATCATATTTGTTGTTGACAGTCAAGGGAGAACTTTTGGGCCACGTTCATAAGTGTACACTTGCATATACATGAATATGAGTACACATAGATTCCAGAGAACAGCTTTGGGTGTTGGTACTCTGGCACTGCCCATCTGGTTTTGTTTTATTGTGCTGTGTTCATTTGTTTTGTTGTGTTGTATTGTATTTCATTTCATTTGAATGGTGTCTTTGATTAGCCAAGACTTAGGCCAAGTAAACTGGAGTGCACATGTACCACGGACACATTTGTTTTTACCTCCTCAGTGCTGTGACTATGCTTTGACTATAAGTGGATAGCACTGCTCTTGACCTTTTACACACGGATGTGAGGAGAATACAGCCCAGGTCCTTGTTTTTACAAAGTAAGCACGCAGTAACTGGTTGCACCCAGCCCTAATTGAGAAAAGCCCTCACTGAGGGAATGGCCAACTAATAACTGGCCCAATTTGATATCCATCCCCTGGGCAAGCACCAATCCCTAACACTATTAATGATATTCTGCTATGCTTGCAGACAGGAGCATGTTGTCCTCTGAGAGGCTCCACCCAGCAGCTCACTCAGACAGATACAGATACCCATAGCCAAACAGTGGATGGAGCTTGGGGACTCTGATGGAAGAATAGGAGGAAGGACTGTGGGTTCCAAAGAGGATAAGAACTCCACAGAAAGACCAACAGAGTCAATTAACCTGGACCCTTGGGGTTCTCAGAGCCTGAACCACCAAGCAAAGAGCATACACGGGCTGGACCTAGGCCTCCCAGCACATATAAAGCAGATTGCAGCTTGACCTTCATGTGGGTCCTGAACAACTGGAATGGGGGCTATCCCAAACATTGTTGCCTCTGTGTGGGATATGCTCTTCTAGCTGGGCAGCCTTGTCTGGTCTCAGTGGGAGAAGAAGTGCCTGGCCTCACAAAGTCAAAGGGCCAGGCTGGGGGTTTACTCCCACCCACCCGGAGGAGGTGGAGAGGAGGGGATGGGTGAATGAAGGATAGTGGGAGAGGGTGACCAGGAGGGGAGCCGTGAGCAGGGTGTAAAGTGGATAAGTAAAAACAAAAAAAATTAAATTAAATTAAATTAAAAAGAAGAAAAAGGAAAGGTCAGCTTGGAGCATGCCTATAATCCCAGCACCTGGGAGTCTGCAGCAAGATCGAAAGTTGGAGACTTGACCTGAGCTAGAGTCCTGACAGGAGGAAAGAAGAGAGTGAGGGCAAGGAGGAGACGGGTATTCCTGTTTCTATAGGGGAACGCCAACGTAAAAGGTATAAACCAGTTCTCAGCAGCAACAAGAAGACAGGTCTCTGACTTACAAAAATAGCGTAAGCATTGATCGAATCCTTTCCACTGCTGTGTAATATGGGTCAGTGGACCGTGTGCCACCAGACAGAACTGGTAAGGTAGGAGCGAAGTACAGAAACCCAGTAAAACTCATAACTGAGAATGGCATAAGTTCAGACTAGGTCCCCACCAGATTCCTGTCCTGAAGCATGTGACCACGACACCCCACTAAGAGGACCATGACAACCCGTCACATAGCATAGAGTCTCCACGCTAATGAGTATCTAAGGGCCCCAAGTATTTAGCCAATGAGCATCCCTTCCTAGGCAAAAGGTATTTAATCTCTGGTTCACCCTGAGTAAAGCATATGCATCCTCATCTGCCATGAACAAGGCAGTTTGGACAAGCAAGGACTGACTGACACCTTCATCAAGGACCTGCGGGAGGGGAGGCCTTCATCCTACAGAGCTGTGCACACTCCTGGCACTCATTCAGAGGTAAACGCCCACACACACCCAACCCCCCCAACCCTCATCCCCCACCTCCCATCCCTCCACTGCCCCACCATGTTGCCCTGGATCATCGCAGGCCCATGGACCCCATTCTCAACTCCTTGTTGTTCCCAGTGGCGTCTGGGTGCCCAGGAGTTTGAGAACCACAGCTTCTCAAACAGAAGCCCCAGTTGTTTCGCACCTGGAGAAACACAGACTAAGACTGTATCTTAGATTGCGGTTCGTCTCCCCTGAGAGGCGTTTTGGTGTCTCACGAGCCTGACACCCCAGCTTCAAGGAAGAAACGCAGCCTAGCATCTCAGTGTTTCGCCTCCCCAAGCAGCCCCTCAGTGGCATTCTGACACCCCAGCGGCGCAGCAGAAATGCAGAACCACAATGTAGAAGTAACTCCACAGATGTATAATGAAAGCAACGATAGGTGGGAATTAAAGGTAGAACAAACTGAAGTGGAGCAAGCCTTTTCTTGTTGCTCATGAAGCCCTTATGCTTGCTAGGTGAGCACTGCACAGAGCCAGTCTTCCCAGTCCATGGAAGGGTGCAGAGCCAGTCTCCCTGGCCCATGGACCAGTGCATCTGATGCGGCAGCATACCTGGCTTCCAGCCGGAAAGACAGCAGTTTGGGAGTGATTTTCCAGCTGTGTTCAGAAGTTTGGTGCTGTTTCAATCCTGTTGTTTTTCATTTTCAGCCATGTAAACTTGGGTATGCTGCCACCAAGTGGGGGGGATCTTCTCCAAGATCCTTCTGCTTTTATACTTTTTAAAACTTCATTTGCTTGTGCTCAAGACATACACAGAAGGATGGGGAGACATGAGGTGGAGGACACAGAGAGAAGAGACAAATATACATATATATGTTTATTTGGGGACCCTGTTGTCAAATCTGCCAATGTCTCAACTATACCCCCTCCATCTACTCCTGAAGACACTTTCAACTTTGCCGAAAATCCCTTTACTTGTGACAGCATCTTGCAAATCATCACTACCAACTACACTCTGGTGAATGATTCCAATCAAGCCATTGCTCTTCAGGGTTCACAGTTTAACAAATAGTAGAGGCAAAACCACCCTTTATGTTTTATTGTTATGTTTCTCGTATGATAATTATGCAGAATAAGCTGAGTCTGTGGTGTTCTTTCATTGGCTATGAGTAACTAGCAAGCTCTAGCCATCTTCCTTTCTTCCTCCTCCCCCCATTTTATTTTTAGGACAGTTTTTAAAGGTTATTATTAGCTGGCCAAAGGGTTATTGAACCCAGGGATTTACCACTGTGGAGCAGATGCTCTGCCATTGGACAGGATGCCAACTTGATGACTATTGTACAATACTAAAGAAATGATTTATTTCAGAGTTCTTGCCCTTGTCATGGTTTTGTCATTAGCCCTACTTGTTTAAGTTTTTCTTTTTCCTATCTTGAGGCATCAATATAAGGTGCATTCTCAAAATGTTTACCAAGAGAACTCTCGACTGAAAATTCAATCCATTTTTTTATGTAAAACTCGCATCATTCCAGATCAAATACAAGCTGTTTGCAAGGCAGTTATCTTTAGACTGTAATTCTGTAGTACATGTGAATGATTTTGTGTGTGAGTATGTGTGTGTGTCCACAGGCATGTGCGTGCAAGCGAGGATGTTTTTTCAGGTGTCCTAGGCTGCTACTCAGCTTTATAACGCTGATCTTACTATATGTGTCAGATGCTTCTTGGCCTTGTAGATAAGAAAGGATTTTAAAAAAAAACTACATAAGTAATGAATATAATTTTCCATTAAATAGTCAAATATAGGCTGCCAATTTCCATTCAGGCATGCAAGCTGCATGAGTTCTGGGCTTCTTATTAAAATTTTTCTCCATTTCTATGAGAAAAAGAAGAAGAAATTGCAATAACAGATGCAAAGTAACTACCTTTAGCTCTTTCCTCTAGGTCACCATCCCCCACCCCCCAGGCTTTCTCCCCACACTTCTTCAGCAGAAGGAGTTGTATGAGTATTTGGTAAGTCACTTTGGCCTTGGGTGGCAAGAGCATGTGGGTTAAATGCCTTGGAAGTAAGAATGCTGGTCTGGATCCAGAGATCAAGCTCTGGAAACGGTTTCTATCGCTACAAAGAGCACTGTTATCTTAGCAAGGCGGGGAAAGGAAAGCAAGCAAGCTGAAAGACAAGGGTGCGTAGACCCAGGTGATTTCAGGAGGAACCCATATTAGGGCTCAGAGTCCTAGCTCGCCTTGCTTTTCTGTGCCCCTGCAGGTGGATCTGCGTAAGGACCATGTGTGCGAGTGAAGTAATGGAAAAACGTGTTTCTGGGTGGATGAGGACTGGGGTGCAGGTGCAGCCAACAGGCTTGTCCAGGTTCTGTGAAAACCCCTTTGCTCTTTCTGTACTGAAATTTAGCAAGCTCTCTCAACTTTATCTCTGGTGTTGTCTTCTCATTAACACACTGTGTGAGGCAAGTTCCCTGCTTGCCTCTCCAGGGAATGTGTCCTGGTGAGGTACAAGAGTTAGGTGACATGATCAAGGCAACATTCATGGTTAGACTCCCAACTTGCTGAGGCAGAAGCAACCTGGAATGGCTAGAAGGAATTCTATCAACTCTTGTGGAGACTATAGTATAATTTCAGGTTGGCCTATTAATTCTTTGAACCATTATTTGATTAACCGTGTAAAAGTGTTAATTTCCTGTGTTCAGAGGATATCTCTGGGACTTACCCTTCTACACAGAGAATTGAAATAAAAGTTTACACTGACTTATGAAAAGACCTTTATTCAAAGCAAACTGATAGAACAGGTCGGAGCCACTGTCAAGTGTGGCAGCAGGCCACATGAGCAAAGGTATTTGGGACCCCCAAGTATTTGTTGTTTGAGGTTTCCTATTATGGGCTTTGATTGTTAAGGGGCACAGAGAGGACAGTTCTCTATTTTGATTAACACATTTTTCTGTTATATACCGTTTTTCTTCTTCACATCTTACTTCCCATGGTGCAACTTGTTTTGATCATATGTGTGCCCAACTATGCACAAGCATAAGATGGCAAATAAGTGCTTCTTTAGGGAGAACCTAAAACTCACTTTGAGCAAACTGCCTTATTGCACATGTAACCAAAACCAGTTCAGGCCAGATTGGCCTTCCTATTCTTATACCTGAACATAAGCAGAGAATAGGAGAATAGAGCTAAGTTTGATGGCTGTTAAAGAGAAACATATCCCATTGTTCAGAATTGGGTATGTATGGAGCTTACTCCAGGTGCAGATCCTTTCTTATTAAGTTGCCAGATACAGTGTTTAGATAGTGTGTATACACAGTATGTGCAAGCAAGGATCCTAGGTTTCTACATGCATTTTTAGAGGAGGTATGTTTGCACAACACATGCAGGTAAAGGTACTAGGCTGTCAAACAGCATTGGAATGTGTGTATAACTCAAACCAAGTGGTGTCCCAGGTTATTAAATTATTCCCTATGCTAGTATGCCCACCTATGCATGGTGACAACACTTTTAAAATCTTTTCCTTTGAAACATGACATCTAATCTCAAATTGGTGACAGGCAATTTTTGGTGAATATTAAAATAAAGAATGGGTCAGAACTGTGAAGTCAAAGACAGCACAGCCAGTGGCTCGCTACATTCCTCACAGCTCTGTGAATGGCCACCCCAAGAAAACCATGGAGTCATGTGATTCCAAAGAAGTGGAGTAGAAGTGTCATCAGTAAATCTCTCTGAGAAGCTACAGGAAGCTAGGGCTGCCAGGTAGAGGGAGAGGCAACTGGTAGGTAGGTTGACCATACTCTGGTAAATAACCCATCACATGGAAGGGGGATTAGCTGGAAAGAGGCAAGGGATCAGCAAAACTTGGAGTAGGGCAAGAAAGGAGAAAGAAGATGGGTGAATGTCATCAAAATACGTTATATGCCTTTCAGAAAAATACCACAATAGAATCTATTGTGATATTTAGCAAATATATACTAATAACTTTTCAACAAAGAGTATATTTTCTCTCCTTAAAAAAAAAAAAGGATAAAATGTGAATGGAAGCACATAGTCCAAGTTTATATTTAGGTCTCTTGGAGATGCTGGGAGCCAGTGCAGACTTTGCCCATGCTAGGCGTCCTCTCTGCCATGTAGCTCCATCTCAGAGTCCTTTTTTTTCACTATTCTGAGGCAAGATGTGGTAGTTTGAATAAAAATTTCCTGCCATAGGCCCATGGGGAGTGGCACTTTTAGGAGATATGGCCTCATTGGAGTAGGTGTGGTATTATTGGAAAAAAAATATGTCACTGGGAATGAACTTTGCAGTCTCAAGCCAAGGCCTAGTGGTTACTGTCTTTTCGTGCTGCCACAGATCCCAGTGTAGAAGTCCTAGCTCCTTCTCCAGCAACCACGTCTATCAGGATGCTGCCATGCTTCCCACCATGATGATAATGAACTAAGCCTATGAATTGTAAGCCAGCCCCAATTAAATGCTTTCCTTTATAAGAATTGCCATTGTCACGATGTCTCTGCAGAGCAAATAAAACCCTAAGACACAAGGTCTCACCAGGTTTCCTAGGCAGTCCTTGAAAGCTCCTGCTTCATCCTCTGGAGTATCTGGGATTAAAGCCTGATCCACTAGGTCCTGCTCAAGGATGATTTTTTAAAACTACTTTTGTGGGTTGTCATAATAAAACATTAGACGAAGGTAAACAGCAGGAGCTTGTGTGTTTTCACAGGTTCTGATGCTAAGCCTTGGAGGGAGGGATGGGTAAGGTTGGCTTCATAGGCACCTCCATTTTTTACTTGACCTCTTGAGGGGGGAAGCTGCATATATCCAGTTATAATCACATCCTAAGAGACTAGAGATTAACACTTCAATTTCTGAGTGTGGGATGGAGTAATCCATTCTATAACATGGACCATTTATCATCTTTGATATAAGAGGAAAAAAGATTACTGCAGCTACACTGGCAATGTAAACTGAGGAAGCCAGTAAGTTATCTCATTAGCAAATGGAAGTTTGTCAATCAAAGGGGTAGATTATTGTAATCTCAGCACGATGCTGAGTAGAATGTGGTAGACCGAGCAGAGAGGGAGGCAGGGTCTCACATTATAGCCCAGGCTGGTCTGGAATTTTCTAGCCCAGGCTGGATTTGAACTCATGGCAACCTTTCTGCCTCAGCCTCTGGGACTTAAAAGCATAAGCCATCACATAGTCTTAACTGCTAGCCGTGTAATGACAATTTTTGGTATGTGTATGGGTTAACAAACAAAATAGAGAAATTAAATTAGAGCACAAGAAATCAGTGATTTCTAATCACTGTTTTCTCTATAATCTATTGCCCTCACTTCAAAGGCTGTCACAAGGAAAGACTGAGTAGAAACCTCATCAGCTCATTGTAGACTTAGTAATCATAAAAACAAACAAACAAACAAACAAACCCCCTGGGAGGTGGTGGTGAATGCCTTAAATCTCAGCACTCAGGAGGCAGGGGCAGGCACATCTCTGTGATTTTAGAGCTAGCTTGGTTTACAGAACTAGTTCTAGGATAGCCAGGGCTACATAGAGAAACCCTGTCTTGAAAACTACAAAGCAGAACAAAACCTCCACTATTTTTAAAATCACACTTTCATTTTAGCAATGTGCTTCTGACCCTGGGACTGAATGTAAACCCAAATGTTATTACCATGATAGGATTCCTAAAAAGGCTTCAGGAAGTTCTAATGCTTGTTGAAGGGGTTCAGGAAAACCAAGAGTCTTTAAACTCAACAGCAGAACTGAACAGTTACCTAGAAACCAAAGGCTTGATTAAAGAGAGACTTCCATTATGTGCCTTTATCAGCTCAAATATTTATCCCTGAAGAAGAAGACCAGTGAAGCAGGGCTGGTCTCTCTCTCTCTCTCTCTCTCTCTCTCTCTCTCTCTCTCTCTCTCTCTCTCTCTCCCTCTCACATACACACACACACACACACACACACACACACACACACACACACACACACCAAAGTGTGAAAAAAAATCAAACTTAAAACCATAAATCCAAGTTTTCTTTGACTACTATTTTACTGAGTTTAATTTGGCAAAGCCTACATTTTATAACAATTCACCCCACTTGATACTTCATGGAAGATGCACCAGCATGCTCCCCCATGAGACAGTCTACTTGGAGACATCTCCCGATTCAAGTGCACTGTTCAGGTTGCTCTTCAATGTAAAGTGCTGCTGCTGAGATTTGGAGGGGAGTAGTCAAGTCTTCCTACAAATGAGCTGCAGCACTAAGGAAGAGATGAGTCAGAGCATGGGTCTCTTCAGTAGGAATTAATATGAAGCACATCAAAGAGAGAGACATCATCAAGACAGTGAGGTGGCCAAGGGAAGGTTCATAAATAAGGGAGGCCTTGCCCTGGGATTTGACAGGTAGGCTCCTGATTGGGGACATATGAGAAGAGAACATTCAGACCAGAGGGAAGAGCCAAGGGCAAAGGCATGGTTGGGAATAGGAGGGACGTGTCTGGCAGAAGATGAGGGGGTATTGTGTCACAACGCCAACCTTCTCTTAGTGTATGTTCTTATCGAGCAACTCCGAGTCTTCTGTACAAAGGCTTTCCCACTAAGTGGAGAGGAATAAATGGGAAAGGTAGATGGAGCCACATCTTGCACTGCCTTTTCTTGGGTGTTGTCTGAAAACCTGAGGGCCCATTCTGCAAACAAGGTGGAACAAGCCATGGCTTGTGGTCTACAGTTGAACCTGACCATTGTCCTATAAGCAAGGCCGCTTAGACGGCTTTCTGAATAATCAACATTCAAAGGATGAGGAGCACAGTTAGAGGTAGGCAGATCAGCTGGTTAGGAACGCTGCTATGGCCTGATGAGGGAAAGCAGAGACCTGAAGGGCTGGAGGGCAATGGAGTCAAAGAAATGGTGAAAGGGGGATTTTCCCCTGTGTGAAGTGCAGCCCCCCCCATACTCCTAAAGCAGGGGGACAGCTTTGTTCTAATCCCAAGGGTCTGGAAGGCTGGCTTTGTGACACGTAAGAATCCTACATTCCAATAATCACCACCCCCAAAATGTAAGAGCAAGAGAGAGCTTTGGACAGACCTCTGCAGATTTCAGAAGTGAGTACACCTCTCCTGCCCCCAGTTATATCAGCTGAAAGGAACATGGTAAAAACTCCTGGCCACAATCCTACCATTGACTGCTGAGGCCTCGGTATGGAGACAGGAGGATGCTAAACATGGTGGTGTTCTCCCTCAACACTGACAGGGTACCCAAGGCCTTCCTGTGGGTCTTGTAATGCAGCACTTTACTTTCAGATCCCAAAACTAAAAAGATAAACAAGAATTTGATCTAAAAGTCAGCATAAGTCAATAAAGAAGATGAGGATGGAAAAGAAGATCATGGGAAGCCATTGTGCAGAAGACTCGGAGTTATTCAGTAAGAATAAACACTAAGTGGTTGAGGAACTCTACTTGTTTGCTGACATCTGAGGGAAACAGACAGACCGACAGACAGATGCTGGCCTTTGATCACATCTTGGCAAGAACAGCAGAAGATGAAATGATCTGTGGCCTGAGAAGACACTTTGTGCTGCAATTATAAAAAAAATAAAAAATAAAATAAAGGAATTACACATACCTGACCTCTAACTGGTAAGTCTGTCTTTACTTAATTTTATTTATCATTGATCTGCCCACTTGTATCTGCAGTTAAACTTTATAGCAACCTCATGAACTGCATATTTTTTCCAGCTTTTAAAATAGACCACTCAGAAAGCCTAAGCAACAAGCCCAGCATCGCACAGCTGTCATATGATAGAGCTAAGAGATTAAGCACAGTCAGTCGGACTTCAGAGTCCATGTTACTAAACAGGGCATTGATGTAGTTTTATGTTTGAAGACAGGGAGGGGAGAAAGGCTTGTTTGGTTATTGGGTTGGTTTGTTAGTCAGGTTTGGTTTCCATTTTTTTTTCTTTTTACGAAATTGAATGCATGAGTATTTCATTTATATAATTTCTACCACTTCCTTCCAACATCTCTCTCGCCCCTTAACTCCCCCTTGAATTTTTAACTTCTTATTGCTGTTAAGTGTGTGAATGTGTGTGTGGCATGTGTTTGAGCTTGCATGCATGCATGTGTATGCATGCGTGCATGCAAGTGCCTGTGAGCATGCATGTCATTGCATATGTATTTGAATGTGTATGTGCATTTGGGTGTGCCTGTGTATGTGTGCATGTATGTGTGCCCTCACATGTGTGTACATATATTTGTATCTGTGTTCCATGTGCATGCATATGTACTTGTGTGTGCATGTACATGTGTTTGTGTACATATGTGTGTGTACATGTGCGTGTGTTTTGCATGTGTGTGAACTATAACTTGTCGAGTCCATTTAGCGTTCCTAATACACACATTTAGCATTTCCTAAAGTGTACTGAATATGGGCTCTGGTCCTTTCACTGTCCCATCAGTATTCCTTGTCATTGTCTTTTTCAATTGTTCTCTACCTGTGTGTCTTGACCCCTTTGGGGATCTTATATCAGATATCTTGCATATCAGATACTTACATTACAATCATTAACAGTAGTAAACTTACAGTTGTGAAGTAGCAATAAAATAATTTTATGCTGGGGGCGGTCACCACAACACGAGGAACTATATTAAAGGGCTGCAACATCAGGAAGGGTAAGAAGCACCCTTGATTCTGAAGAACCTCATGAGAGCATTTTTCTTGAAAAAAAAATTCAAGTCTATGAAGAGTAGATTGAATTCATGAAATACATAGAAGAAATTTTAAACTACTGCAGTAATCCAAGCAGCCAGTTATAGACTCCTCTAGGGAGGTAAGAAAATTGATGCTATGGAAACTGAGAGGGACAAGTACTTCTTTTTTTTAAAAAAAAAAAAAAGACATAATATTCATAAATTTATAAAAATTCAAATAATGTAAGAGGAAAAAAGTCTTCATTAGTTCATAAGACAGTGACCCTGATGACCTAGGGGTTGATTTAAATAGAAGCCAGATGATGGTAGATTGGGAACAAAGGGGACGTAGTAAATTAGAGCCCTGAATTACAGATTGTGGTTTAAAGAAACTGCAATTAAGAAAAGATAAGACAGACAATAACAGGTGTGGTCATCATGAGCATCTTTCCCTTCAGCCGCACTTATATAAAAGGAGGAGGCATTTTTGTACCTTATGTGGATTGTGATGCTGAAGATGGGAGGATGCTAAAGGTAGGTGGCGTGGGACACCTCACTTTAAATCGATGGCTCCCAACCGTCCTAATGCTGCTACCCTTTAATACAGTTCCTTATGTTGTGCTGACCTCCCCAAAAGAAATTCTGTTTCTACTTCATAACTGTATGAATTGTAATGTAAATATCTGACATGCCAGATATCTGGTTTGTGACACCCCCCTCCAGAGGGGGTTGTGACCCACCTGCTGAGAAACCACTTTTCTAGAGCAACCTGCTTTCCTCTTTAGTATGAGTAAGTAGCTGACCCGGATGTTCTTGAGTCATCTGTATCTTTCTCCGTTTGAGAAACCTATTCTATTCAATGTGCTAATCTTACTTCTCACTGAGAATAGTCTGTCTCCACTAGAAGACATTTTCACATCTCCACTTCTATGATGGAAACAGGAAATGAAATTCCCTCCATGTTTTTCAGACACACATGTTCCTGGAGCCAAGAGGACATTTTTGTCCAGTTAAACTGCCTCCTCCAAAGTCTTTCCCCGTCTTCCTGCAGGAAACCCTCAAAGCTTGCAGCATCTACAACATGATCACCCCTGGATCCAGACCTCCTCCTCTCACCTATAGTAGCCGAAGCTTTTATGGATTGGCACATGGTCCACGAAACCTCCCTATCTTACCTCCAGCTATGAGCTTATATAGGGAAGGCCTACTGTCTGTCTG
>JADRCC010577627.1:0-46260 GCA_019843855.1 Hylomyscus alleni
GATGGATCTCTAAGTTAGGAGGTCTCTAGACGGCCTTTCCTTCAATCTCTGTTCCACTCTTTGTCGCGGCATTTCCTTTAGACAGGAACAATTATGGGTTAATACTCTTGAGATGGGTGGGTGGCTCCAACCAGGGGCTGTATCTAACCACTGGATATGATCTCTATAGGTTCAGTCTCTCCTTTGTTGGGTATCTTGGCTAATGTCATTCCTTTTGGGTCCTGGGAACCTCTTGCTTCCCTGGGGACTTTCTAGTGGTTACCTAATTTTCAGCTTTTGTGTATGAAATCAGTTTTCATTCAAGGACTCATGTTTTAATCATTTGTTTGACAATTATTGTGTAAAAGGATGATGTTTACATATCATAAAAGCATGAAGTAATGATAAATTCCATAGAGCATATATTCACTAAAACACCTTCACAGGAACCGCAAAAGCTCAACATTGCTTGTTTGCTTGCTTGGTTAGTTCGTACTATAGAACTAAGAGCCTCAGAACTGCTAGGCTGTGGGCTCACCGCAGGGCTAGTGCTGCTCCTGTTGGAGGATGCAGGATGTTTGACTGTGTGCATCCCAAGTTGCAGCCAGGCAGGCATCGGGTTGTGAGAAGCTGCAGGACTCCACTCCAGGGGTGGGGAGGCACAGTCCGAGGTCCCTGTGGACTGCCAGAGTTGGCTTGGACTCTTGGGTACTGCCAATGCTGTGCCATGAAAGAGATGGCTTTGGGGTCCCCCGGGCCTGCAGGAAGGCCAAGGATGATAGGTTCTCAAACTCTTGGACACTACTGACACCACTAGATGCCCCAGAAGAGCTAAGAATGGAGTATAGTCCCGAGGAAGGGCCCTAGCCAGGGGTCTAAGAGGAAAAGAGAAGAGAGCTCTGGCTGGTTCTTGAGGGTCAAGAGTGTCCTTGGCTTGGTGATGACTGCCTGAGAGCACAGAGAGGCCTCCTTTGGGAAATTAGAAGTGGCACTTTACAGGAAGACCTGCTCCATTGTTCCCCATGGAAGATCACAATGAAGAGGCAGTGCATGATTTTAAAGCATTTATTGTCATAGTGGAGAGTTGTAATGAGTGAAAACTTAGCCCACTTTCTCAGAGCTGACCTGAGGTTAGGTAAAGGGAGCTAGAGGGGTATTAGAGGGAGAGAAAGGCAGAGGGAGAGAAGTAGAGGCTGGCTGTTGACACAGAGAGAGGGGAGAAGGGAATGAGGAGAGAGGGAGAGTAAGAGGGCAAAAGAGAGAGGGGCAAGAAAATAAGAGTAAGAGAAGGAGGAGGGGACAAGTAACCCCTTTTACAGTGGGCCAGGCCTACCTGACTGTTGCCAGGTAACTGTAGGAAGGAGAATACCTAGCTGTTGCCAGGTTACTGTGGGGGTGGAGTCAGACAGAATACCAGGGACTTGGGGTGTTGCCCTAAGTGACTGATGGCCACAGAATTATGGAGCTGATGCCGCCTGTCAGGTGCCTGATGTCTGGGAGTGTGGCAAATACCTTCCATTCCTTGTAGGAACACCTGCTTGGTCCCGGGGTTTGAACTTAGTTTAACAAGAAAACAGGCTGCCTTTCACTTCCCACACTAGGCCTAGCTAAAGAAGAGGCGGTGGTGTTGGACTAAAGGAGAACCTTGGCCATTAGCTGTCATTTGCTCTTCTGATGTCTATTTTTATTGCAATACTACATACTATATTGTACTATACTATATTGTACTATACAATACAGTACAGATATATTACACTAAGAGTCTTGTTCTGTAGTCCCAAACCTTTAGTAAGTTAGCAGTTGATCAACTGTTTGTAGAGTGGTTAGCAATATGAAACATTTTTATGTAAATATCTAATTAAACACAAAGTTGTCTTATATGATTTTCCAGAGATATGTAACAATATTCAGAAACACGAAATTCTAAGGATGGGTATCCTCATCAAGGCAGGGTTATGTTTTCCTAAGACTGTTTTTGTTGTTATTGGTGGTGGTGGGTTTGTTATTTTTGTTTTTTGTTTGTTTGGTTTGATTTGGTTTTTTGTGTTTTTGTTTGTTTGTTTGTTTGGGGGGCTTTATGGTGGACTTCTTCTCTATGTATCCCCACATGACTTACCTCTCTGTGCCTATAGGCCTATATGTGCCTATGTTTTTATCCATAGGCAATAGTCATATTTGATTACAACTTATATGTCAATAACCATATCTAACATAGTCTCCCCTTTTTACAGATTCTAAGATTCAGTTTTGTTCTTTGATAACTATGTGTCAAAATGTGAATTAATTTAGTGATATACATCTCTCAATAATGTATGCGTGTATTGTACTTGACCAGCATGAGACTGGAATCTGGATTTTGTTCCTCAGTCCTCAGTCTGTTAACTATTATTTTACACACCCCAAGAGTTAATACTAAGCCTGCTTTAATGTTGTCCACAGTGTGATGTATTTCCTAATTTCTGTAAGTGTGGAAAGTACTTCGAGATTTTGATTGAAGCTCTAGCTTAGTTATCTAGCAAGATTACTCATTTTTCCAGTGAGGAAATATAGACCAGATCCCCTCCCACCCCTTCTGAGTCCTAATCTATTCCTAACCAAATGTATTGTACCCAAAGGCAAAGTAATGCTAGTTGTTTATCAGAATTGTACATCTTAGAATGGCGCATCTCTAGGTCCTTATCTACCACCTTTAAAATTCCTATTGACTATCAAAAAAATTCATTTTTTCAAATTATAAACAAAATCTGTCTCTACCCATCCATCTGTCTCTTACACAGAACAAACAAAGAAGGGTCATATTAAAGTGACACTAGTTTTCTCAGAATCTAAAAGTGGTAAAAGCATTATATGTGATATCTTGAAAAGATACATTAGTAACACTCTATTCCTTAAGAAAGTTATAAGACAGCACAATTGCTGTGAACACTGACTGCTTTTGCAGAGCACATGGGTTCAATGCTTAACAGTGAAGTTGTGGCTTACAGTCATCTGTAACACTAATTAAGTTATTCATCATTCATTTTTTTTTTTGCAATGCCCACTGCATACACATGGTACACATACATACTTAGAGGCAAAAGTGGGGAGGGAGGGAGAGACATGGGAGGGAAAGTAGACAGAGATGGGGAAGAAGAGGGGAACCTGATCTGGTACTGGGTGAGGGAAAAGGACTAAAGCCCTGAGGGCCAGCAGAAAGACTGGAAACAGGAAACCTCAGGAGGTAGGAGGTTGGAGGTCCCTCTAGAATGCACCAGAGACCTGGAAGGTGAGAGACCCTCAGGACTCAAAGGGAGGGACCTTAGATGAAATGCCAGGCAGTAGGGAGAAGGAATTTATAGAGCCCACGTCCAGCAGTAAGTCAGGGCATCAAGTGAGGAAAGGAGCTGCCATCCACAGTCAAAACTCTGACCCACAATTGTTCCTGTCTAAAAGAATTGCAGGGATTGAAATGGAGAGGAGCCTGAGGAAAAGAATGTCCAGGGATAGGCCCAAAGTGGGATCCAGCTCAAGGGGATGTCCCAAGGCATGACACTATTACTGAGGTTATGGAGAACTCACAAAAAGGGTTCTATCATGACTGGCCTCCAAAAGACACAACCAGCAGCTGAAAGAGTAAGATGCAGATATTTGCACTCAACCAATGAACAGAAGCTGGTGACCCATGTGGTTGAATCAGTGAAAATCTGGAAGAAGCTGAGGAGGAGGCTTACCCTGTAGAAGGACCAACAGTCTCAATTAACCTGGACCAGGAGATCTCTCAAACACTGGACCACCAACCAAGCAGCATTCAATAGCTGATATGAGGCCCCTGACATATACAGCAGAGGACAGCCAGGTCTGGACTCAGTCAAAAAAGATGCACCCAACCCTCAAGAGACTGGAGGTCCCAGGGAGTTTAGAGCTCTGGTTGGGTTGGGGGTGGATGGTGGGGCCATCCTTGTGGAGACAGGGGAGTGGGGAGATGTTATGGGATGTAGAACAGTCGGAGGATGGGCTGGAGGGTGGGGAATAAAATCTAGAGTGTAAAAAACAAACAAATAAATAAAAGATTAAAAAATGCTCACACATATAAAATAAAAATTTTTTAAAAAAATCTCTTTTAATTCCTTAAGTATTTTCCATTATTCTTTCAAGTTCACATGTAGAGAAGTTTAATATGAAGAATGTCTCTACAGTACAGAGGAGTAAATGAATACATTGTAGTTTTTAGAATTTTCTAATACTTACTGAGACATATTTTTCTAAGAGAAGGCTCTATTGCTGTTAGTTAATTGCTTCATATCTAAACGCTGATACCTTGTCCCTTCCTTGCGTACTCTTTGCTGCTACCTTTGGTAGGAGAAAGGCATCTTTCAGCTGGATGGCTGCAACCCTCACAAATGCCTGTTGGCTCTCACCTTTGTCCCCAGATGCCAGCTGAGCTTCTTGTCCTAGGAGTATGTGCTCTGCTCTCTCTCTATCTCACTATTTGATTGTTTTACGACATCATTTGCAAGAGCCCAAAAGGTAATAATGGTTTCCATGTTTAAAGAAAGGTGCATTCTGTACAGTCTTAAAGGAGCCTGAAAAGTAGCTGAATATATCTTGCATTACTGTTAGTACAAGTAGAAATAAATCTACATGTGAATATTTCCTTGGTGTCTTATCCTGATCTATCTATCTATCTATCTATCTATCTATGTAGAACTCCCAGATACTGTGACTGCCTGAGAGCTGCTCAGTCTCTGTCATGAGGATAATGAATGAAACATCTGAAATTGTAGGTAAGACCCAATTAAATATTCTGCTTTATAACTGTTGCCATGGTCATGGTGTCTGTTTCACAGCCCTAAAACACCAAGTTGGAAGGTATGGCTAATTTTAGTTTCAAAGTCACCTTATGAAGTATATTGTCAAAGTCATTTGTAGATAAGGGCATAGATAGACTCAGTTTCCTATTCAAAACCACAATACTTGAAGGGGAATAACATCTACAAGCATTCAGGCTACCCTAAGAACAGGATTTTTGTCTTTGGCTCTAATTATCAATGGCATAATAAACAGTATGTTTTCTGATTTTTCTCATTCCTTTTTTTAATAATTTCTTTATTCTTGATAATTTGCTCATGTATATCATGAATCAGTGTCATATATAGCCCCTCATTTACCCCTCCAAATCTCCAATGCATAGAACACAGCCCCTTCCCAATTTCATGTCCTCTTTATTTTATTTTTCTCTTCTTTAGTATTTTCCTCTTTGATACTTTTCCTCCTTTCTAGAAGAAGGGTTCCCTTATAAAAGGATTTTAATTTCAACTGCTTCCCCACAGAATTAGGATTGCAAAATTGAGTCTTCAGCTACTTAAATTATTGTGGGATATTATAAGATGGGTACTACTTTAAAAAGTAGGTTATCCAAGGATGAATCCTTTTCAGTATATTATTGCTGCTGGTCTCTTCACTGTATTGGTGTGAATAGATATACTCTGCCCCACTCACAACCATAGTGTGGTTGTGTTTGATTCAAGGTTCAAACAAATATAATCAATTTCTGAGAAACCATAAAAAATTTAAATCTATACTTTCGTATATTTTTTCTGTAGAAATGAAATGAAAAGATCAGTTTAAACATTCATCTAATTTCTGTAGTTAAAATAACAATAGCCAAGATTATTCAAGGCCATATTGCTTTTAAGTCACTCACTGTCATTTGCATCCTATCACTTACCATTTCTTATTGTTATTGATCAAAAATATACATTGCTTAGTGGCTCGAATTCCTAGATAGGGTCCATATGTTTTATTAACACAATCACGGTCTAGCATATATTATTACCTCTTATTCTTACTGTATCTATTAGTCAAATAATCATAACATACTTAAGGTCAGAATATTACAAGTATTTCAATATTAAAAACAATCCTAAACTAACACACAAAAAACTTATTGGTGCATCCAGCATATTAATATTGAATGTAGAAATGAACAGTTATTATAATTTTCATTTTAAAAGGTCCAAAATAAAACTCTAAATCCTTTCCAAGGCCATGGGGCAGATAAAGACAGGAGAGGTTTAATTGCAAACTATCCTGCAATGGAATCACAGTCTGTGTAAAGCTGATTAAGGTTAATTTGAATCACATCAATTTGAATTAACGTGGCCTTTCTAGAATGAACAACACCTTACTGCCAACATGATCAATTAGTACTTTTAACTGCATACATCCGCCTGGAAAGGTTAGATTTATTAGTTATCAAGACAACGGTTTAGAATGCAAATGCTGTTACTTCATTTCCTCAGTGGCACCTTTTCTGAGCACCTGGGAATTCTCAGAACAGATGTGTGTGAGTGAAACCATCTACACTCTAACACAAGAAAGAGTGTCTAGAGAAGAACAAGGTCAGATGTATAAGCAATATGGCTTTTACTTGCATGTAGTGCTATATATAAAAATTTGTCTATCTATTGAAGTCAAAAGTTAAATCCAAGCAAATAATCTCTAGCTTCATATCTACCTGTTACTTTAAACATTTAAATTTTTGAGTTCAAAGATCAAGTTAGTGTTTTAAGACTATTATTATTCTGTCATTGTAAACAAACAAACAAAAAATTCAGCCAAGTTAATTATAGTCAGGTTCACATCATGAGATAACTATTACATATCTCCTACATTATTAACTCTCTGTCTCCCAAGATATTGTAGTGTTTCTAAATCAATTCTTGTGATATAAGTAACTGTCTTAATCATAAATCTTCAAAAGTTGACATATTATCTTTAATTCTTATAGAGTACATATTTAGTGGCATGTCCTTTCAACATAATGACCTTAGCCATAGCCACTTTACTTTATAGATTCCTAGAGTACATTTATACACATGCATCTGTTTTAAACTTTTCTTGTCTCTCTGGAATACTCTTGTATTCTGGGGCTCAATTTCACATTCTCATGTCTGTATTACTATTTGTTGTTAACTGTAATTGAAGTATTTACATACATTTTACTTTGCTATTGTTATGGAACAACTCTATCTAAATAGTATTCTTGGTTTATAATTCTGAAACTTGTGCCCATGAGTACAACCTATATATCTTTTTTGTCTGCAGAACTATTTGAGATACCTCATCAAAGATGGAACTGCAAGCTGGTCTGCCAAATGAATTGATTGACTAGATTGTTTAATAGCTTGACAGGTTTACGTCTTTCAATTCTTAGAACCTTTTCTTAAAGTTATATCTCTCCATCAAGGTATCTAGACTTCTTTATAAAGATTGGCTTTCAAAAGAAAAGCAGTTATAAGTATTCTGGATCTTAAGTCCTAAGCCTTAAAATCTACAGTGTGATTTCTGTTACTTCTTAATTCAAAAAGGTCTCAATCTCAACTAACATTTAACTAACATTCAGGGAGAAAGACACCAATCACCTGTCACTAACCAGATGGTTTGAGTGGCACAGACATAAAGGAATGGAGAAAATGGTTGGGAGTGGATCTTTTCAAGATGAGTACTCTAAACCCCATTCTAGAAGGCTTTACTTATATGCCTGTGGTCAACAGAAGTTATACAACTTTCTCCTTTTTCTTTTTCTGTCCTGAATCATTATATGCACCACCACATTCTACTGAGAGGATACAACACATGAACATGATCAGTTCTTAATCATCCTCATGTTGCTGCAATTTAGGGCAAGTGAAGCAAGCAAAGAGTATGAAAAAAAAGTGAGCTATAAATTTGAAATATTTTACAAAGGGAATAAGCAGGATTTTCCAAACTATTCACATGTCTAACTAGAGTAAGTTGAATTTGGGAATAGGAGCACTTCAAAAATATTTAAAAACAGTATGCCACAGCACTCCAGTGTTTAATGTATGATATCAAAACATGGTAAAATTGCCTATTTCTGAGAAATGCGTTTATGTTGAATACTTCTGTGTGGACAAAAATGAGATGTTTTATCCATTTGTTCTATTTTTAACTCATTTTAAACTAGAATAAGTCATTCTCATTAATTTAATATGCATACATTGGGAAATGGAGAGATAGCTCTGACTGTAAATTCCTTGGTATACAATCATGAAGATATGAGTTGGATTCCTAGAATCTGTGTAAAATTCAGGGCACAGAGCCTGAATAATGGCATAGTAAGTAAAGCACACGCCATCTAAGCCAGAAAGTTTAAGTTTGATTTCCCAAACTCATGTCTTCTGCCATTGACATTTGTGCTGTGGCATGCACACACCCACACATACACTGGTACAAAAAACCATAATAAGTGTGTAGTTGTTTCTAATAGAAGACATAATGGATTGTGCTTGTGATATTAATGCTAGTGGGGACATCAGAGTCTTGGAGCTGACTGGATGCTAATAAAATTGTGTAAGTGAGATCAAGTTTCACTGAGAGACTCTGCCTTAAATAGAGTAGAAAATGACTGAAAAATGACATTGAACTCTGGCCTCTCTATCTATGTGTATGCATATGCACACATACATATCTGTATGCATTATACATACATATATATATATATATATATATAATGTATACAACATACATCAAAAATAAGTTAATGAATTATATATATGATTGTGCACTAAATATACATATTCCATATGTATATGTAAATATAAGAAGGACAAATATTGTGAAATTTCAGAATTGAAACTTTAGCAGGAAAAATCTATTTATCAAAATTCACAGCTAAATTTATTGTTTTGGAACGAATTACAGGCCTGAGTTACTACTAGCATTTCTAGTTTTTCTCCTATTTCTCCTCATACCTATCAGTAATTGTTGTTAATTTGTGGAAACAATTCATCAAAATGCAATATTTCTTCCTAAAAAATACAGTCTTTATTTGCCATTGGAGAGTGGGCATGCTTGTTCTTTTTGTCTACCATATAGTACATGAACTTACTAGATTACATGACCTCTAGGTGAAGAAGTCAGGGCATTAGGGCTTGGTGGTATTTCTTTTCCACTGAACCACTCCTCTTGTCCCAAATGCAGTATTCCAAAGCAGCAAACTGACTATTCATAAATCCATTCTTTAAAATAAACACATTTTAAAATGCTTTTTCAATGAAATGAAGAAATTAATGAAGCCAAATGTTGGGTTCCTTATGTAATCTAACAATGTTATAAAAAGAAATAAAGATCAAGATGTGACTGCCTCGAATCATTAATAATACTTTTGTCAATGATCAAAGTGCCTATAAAGCTCATAATATTTAAAACTTAAAACCAAATAATATACATAGTAAGTTCTTGTATTTAAATAATTTGTTATGTGTGGACAATTGGCTATAAATAGTAGAAACTGTATTTTAGACTTGGAATTTAAATGAGAAATTGATAAGTGAATACTTTTCTATTTATGACAAAGCTTTGTTTATCCCATCAGGATTTAACTTGTTAGTCTGTCAATTAATTTCATTAGCTTTCTATTTCTGTTCATTATGTTGAAGGCTCTGAAAAAAAGGGTCTGTTTGAAATGTGTCTCCAGAGATACCTTTTATTCGTTAGAAAATCACTTTAATGTGGAATTTATCTGCTAGACACAGAACCATAAACACAATAAATAAACTTCCAATTTTTTTCTAACTATTCACATGCATAGGTCACATGATCAGGATTTCTACAGAAGAGACCAGAGGAAAATGCAAGGCAATGAAACTCTGTGCACGGGTTTTGTCTGTGAGTCAGGAACTGCCAAGAAGGCTAAATTCTGAGTGCAGGGGGGAAGACTATGTCCTCTCCACACCAATAGGGTGAAAATGCTTTCAAAAATGACCTCTGAAAGAGAAATGATGTTTGGAAGGACTGTGGTGGCCAGGGAGGTATGCTGAAATGTTTGCCTGGTGGAGACAGGAGCACAACAGAGCTGGGCAGCTATGTGGCATCCACCCTCACAGACTTCCCACATCCGTCTTTCAATCAGTCTAAATGCATGAGTGGGAAATAAATGTAAAAACAAATGCTTCTTTTATAATTAGACTTTATTGACACTACATGTGTCATTATATTTTCCAGCAGTAGATATGAATGTTAATAAAATATCATGAAAATATCCTTAAGCAAATACTAGTTTGTGATTTTAAAATATTGACATCTAGTGTTGAAATATGTTGACATAAACTTACTAAAATTAAAGTTGTAGCAGATATTCATTTGCATTTTGTTTAGCTGAATATGTCTGTTTTCTTTTTAAACTGTATACAAAGAACATTCTGGACTTTTTAAAAATCTATTTCCTGTCACTCCCACTTAATAATCATGTCTGGTATTTGTTCGCCCAAGTACATTTTCATATTCATTAATGCAAATAGACTTTCTTCATTTATGGGAGACTAAAGAATGTTTGAATAAAATGCAGAGACCTTTTTCCTATTTAATAAAGCCATATATCCTATTTAGTAAAGACATATATATATATATATATATATATATGTGTGTGTGTGTGTGTGTGTGTGTGTATAGTATATATATATATATATGTATAGTATATATATATAGTATATATATATATGGGTGTATATATATATATATATACACCCATACCTAAACATACATATGTGTGTGTGTGTATATATATATATATATATATATATATACACACAAATATATCTGTGACTGCTATCTGTTTTAAAAACATAAAACTAATAAAATTAATTAAATGTATATTCATATTGGGCATACAAATATTAATGTGAACAGATATATACAAATTGTATATATGGTTTCTTATTTTTCTATGGTTTTTTTAATTTTACCTTTTTTAGATTTCATTTTATTTTATGAGTGTTTTACCTGCCTGGATATCCAACATGAAGATGCAATTGCTGCAGAAGTGAGAAGAGATTGTTTCCCATAGGACTGGAGTTATAAGCAGTTGTTAACTGCGAAAATGTGCCCTGGATAATGAACCCTGGTCCTGTAGAAAAGCATTCAGTGTTTTTAACCAGTGAGCCCTCTTGTGCTGTGAAGCTGGCATTTGCTACTGTGAGGGTTCTTCTTCCCCATTCTCCACTCTTTTCCTCCTTTAAAATCCCCTGACACTAGATAGGAGAGAAAAAGAGCAGAAAGGAAAAGGGGCCATGTCGGACTACTTTCTGCTGATTGGTGGCATCGAGGTCCTTGGGGCAAGCTTGATCATTGGCACCAGGACTTCTAATTTCTTTATTTATTTCTGCTTTGTGTATTACTATCTAACAAGCTTCAACCAAGAGAAACCAGCAAGCAAGCAGCACTCACCTACCAAAAATCAACTAATAGCCAACCAAGCACAAAGCCACCTAACCTCTTTGGACCCTAGAATTTAAATACACATTGAAAAGTCTCCAGAATGTTCCAAATGTCATGTAATCAGAGAAACTATCTGCATCTGGAAAATTCAGCAAATCATAGAGAGCTGTAGTGGACAATCTGAAGCAACCCTATATCCCATATCCTTATATCCCACACATGGAATTACAACAAAAATATATTCTGAATCATATTTCTGTGATGTTTTAAAAAAGAAACCAAAACTCCAAATTTGTCACTACAATGCTGTATTTTTGCAATATACATTTGGCATATCATAATAGTAACATGAAATATCTGCAAATAGTTAAGACAGAATGGCCACATTTGATAGTGCAAAAAAATTAAACAGGCAAAGAAAATATAACAC
Organism: Hylomyscus alleni; assembly: GCA_019843855.1. NCBI lineage: Eukaryota > Metazoa > Chordata > Mammalia > Rodentia > Muridae > Hylomyscus > Hylomyscus alleni. The sequence continues at coordinate 11,630 of JADRCC010577627.1, forward strand.
AATTTGGAAAAGTATCGGTTTTGTCACAGGGAACTGTAAAATAGTTTAGTTGTGTTCAATTAAGATGTGACAAATATGGACTGGTGAGATAGCTTAGCAGTTGAGAACAGAGCTTGCTCCATTATCTGCAACTCAAGTTCCAGAGCTCTTTTACCCTCTTCTTGGCTCCATGGGCACCAGGAATGCATGCGTTACACAAACATAAAGAAACCACCCACTGACAAATTTTAATAAAAATATTTTTTAAATGAGCGAAATATCTTGTGTCAGAAAACTAAATCAACTGCATCTTGAAGATTTGATAATCAAATTCCCGTGAAATTAACTCTAAGTTGAGCATCTCATGTTTTCAAGAACAAATGATGCACCTCAAATGTCCTTTCAAAGTGCAAATATTTCAACTATTAGTAAGAAAATTTGGCTTCTTTTTATTTTTTCTTTTCTTTTCTTTTATTGGATATTTTCTTTATATACACTTCAAATGTTATTCCCTTTCCCAGTTTTTCCTCCACAAACTCCCCATCCCATCTCCCTGCTTCTATGTGGGTGCTTCCCAAGCCACCCACCCACTCCAGCCTCCCCATCCTGGCATTCCCCTACACTAGGGCATCAAGTCTTCACAGGACCAAGGGCCTTTCCTCCAATTGATGCCCAACAGGGCCATCCTCTGCTACATATGCGGCTGGAACTATGGGTCCTTCTATGTGTACTCTTTGGTTGGTGGTTTAGTCCCTGAGAGTTCTTGGGGGTCAGGTTGGTTGATATTATTGTCCTTACTATGGGGTTGCAAACCCCTTTGGCTCCTTAAGTCCTTTCTCTAACTCTAATGTGGGACACCTTGCTAAATCCAATGGCAGGCTGTGAGCATCCACCTTTGTATTTGTCAGGAGACAGCTATATCAGACTTTTGTCAGCAAGCACTTCTTGGCCTTCACAATACTGTCTGGGTTTGGTAACTGTATATGGGGTAGATCCCCAGATGGGGCAGGCTTGGTATGGCCTTTCCTTCAGTCTCTGCTCCACACTTTGTTTTTGTATCCCCCCACCCCGTGAGTATTTTGTTCCTCCTTCTAAGAAGGACTGAAGCATCTACACTTTGGTCTTCCTTCTTGATCTTCATGTAGTTTGTGAATTGTATCTTGGGTATTCTGAGCTTTTGGGCTAATATCCACTTATCAGTGAGTGCATACCATGTGTGTGCTTTTGAGACTGCATTACCTCATTCCAGATGATAGTTTCTAGTTCCAAACATTTGCCTAAAAATTTCATGAAGTCACTGTTTTTAATAGCTGAGTAGTACTCCATTGTATAAATGTACCATGTTTTCTGTATCCATTCCTCTGTTGAAGGACATCTGGGTTCTTTCCAGCTTCTGGCTATTACAAATTAGGCTGCTATGAACATAGCGGAACATGTATCCTTGTTATAAATCAGAAAAAATTCCAGGTATATGCCTAGGAGTGCTATAGATGGGTTCTCAAGTAGTACTCTATCCAATTTTCTGAGGAACCACCAGAGTGATTTCTAGAGAGGTTGTACCAGCTTGCAATCCCCCAGCAATGAAGTAGTGTTCCTCTTTCTCCACATCCTCACTAGCATCTCCTGTCTCCTGAGTTTTTGATCGTAGCCATTCTGACTGGTGTGAGGTGGAAACTCAGGATCATTTTGAGTTGCATTTCCCTGATACTAAGAATATTGAACATTTCTTTAGGTACTTCTCAGCCATCCAGTATTCCTCAGATGAGAATTATTTGTTTAGTTCTGTACCCCATTTTTAATAGGGTTACTTGATCCTCTGGACACTAACTTCTTAAGTTCTTTGTATGCACTTAATGTAGGATTGGTAAAGATCTTTTCCCAATCTGTCGGTTGCTGTTTTCTTCTATTGACAATGTCTTTTACCTTACAGAAGCTTTTCAATTTTATGAGATCCCTTATGTGTAAAGTTGATCTTTGAGCTTGAGCCATTGGTGTTCTGTTAAGGAAATTTTCCTCTGTGCAATATGTTTGAGATTCTTTCTTACTTTTTCCCTCTTAGGTTTAGTATATCTTGTTTTATTTGGAGATCCTTGATCTACTTGGACTTGAGCTTTGTAAAATGGATAAGAATGGATCAATTTGCATTCTACCTACCAGCAGGAAAGCTTCCTTATCCATATCAACTTGATCTCGATGTTTCCCAGAACCTATGTGCATAATCCCTTCATTAACAATAGGGTCTTACTATAAAACTCTGGTGGGTAAGTAAGAGCAATGGCAATGGCCTCCTGTCACATTTGTGGGTCTCAAGGTTACTTCTGACTAACAATTCTAGTGGATGTAACCCACATCTGGCACGCCTTCTTGTAGGAGCATAATCACTGTGTAAGGAAATCCAATTTACCCATTATGTGAAAAGTAAACATATACACATATAATGAGGTTTATAAAATACATTTTCAGATGGCTTTCTAAAGTTTAGTGGTACCTATCCCTCTTCAACTAGTTCTTTGGTTCCCTCCCTGCCCTCACTAATAGTCCAACAATTCTTTCACTTCTGAATTTCACAAACAGTATGGAAAGGAAATCTATAATGTATAATTCTCAAAAGGCCTTTGGGCTGATTCTGTTGACACTAGTTCTTACAAGTAGAAATCTGTAGCCTAAGAATATGAGTTTTTTCTTAGATCTATGACCATCTTTACACTATTGGTAGTGACTAACAACTTACTAAATAATAAGCATCAAGTAGATTTTCTTTGGTAAAATATTTCTTTTATCAACACTGAGTATATAATATAGCTTTAAGGTGCTAATGCCATCAATGTTAAGTTGAAAAGTAATGGGATTTCACAGAACTCTGCTCCTTTATTTTGCATAACATAAAATGTTAGACTTGATCAATTTTCTTATATTGACCAACAGTGAGATGTTCAGTTACAATGGCATTCTTAAGATCTTTCCCTGTCAGAACTGTAATAATTCTAGCATGGTATTTCTTTTATCTTGCATATAGTTGCAAGGTAAAAGAGATAAAAGTTGTCAGAGAAACCTAGCAGTTCACATAAATTTATGTCTTCTTAAACATCTTTCTCTGAAACATAAAAAAGTACAGTGAGGGAATAGTGCTGTATTTATTGACATAGTAAATAATGCATTTTTTATAAAAATTTTCTAACCTCATGATTTTCTTCTTCCTTTTGCTTGCCACAACCTTTAAAATAAACCAAGAAAAATATATGCAACCACATAATTCTTATTCCCATTCTTATTCCATGCAATCTGTCCTGAATCCTCATTCACATACAGAACATTTTGTGTTAGACTGTGAACAGCGATGACAGCTGGAGGAGAAAAAAGCCCAAATGAATCTATTGCAAGAACTACAACATGAATATAAATAGTGACTATTATTGGACATTATCATAAGATCCTTGCACATAATTTTCAATCAATATATAATATTCACTGTATCTTATAGTATGAATATTTCCTTAGTGTGTTAGCAGTTACTTTGTGGTAACAAAACTTCTATACTACACAAATGCAGAAATATAGTCTTAGATATAACTTTAAAAGATAAGGTGCCCAATTCACTGTAATGAGAGTTACTAAAATTATAAATTGAATTTCAGCCAGTGGGCAGAGGCAGCACTCCAGACCACCTCCCAAGAGCTCCATCTCAACCAAGCTTGTAGGTATGACAACCCACACACCAATATGTGGTCTAATTGGGAACCCCACAGGGCCCACTAGAAGTGAATTATAGCAGACTTCGCAACAGAGACTCTAAAAGCTAGAAGATCTTGGACAGATGTCATGCAGACCATAAGAAAAACAAATGCCAGTCCAGCCTACTCTACCCAGCAAAACTGGGTCACCATAGATTGTGAAACCAAGATATTACAGGACAAAACCAAATTTACACAACATCTTTCCACAAACCCATCCCTACAAAGGATAACATTAAAAAATTCCAACACAAAGAGAAACTACAGCCAAGGAAAACAAAGAAATTAATCATCTTACAACAAAAACAAAAGTAAGGAAACATAAAAACATAATAGTAATAACAACAAAAATAACAGGAACCAACCATCATTGTTCATTAATATGTCTCAACATCAATGGACTCAATTCCCCAATAAAAAGAAATAGGCTAACAGAATGGACCCAGCATTTTGTTGCATACAGGGAATACACATCAGTAACAAAGATAGAAAGTACCTCAAACTAAAAGGTTATAATTTTTTTCCAAGCAAATGGTCCCAAGAAACAAGCTGTAGTAGCCATTCTATATCCAATAAATAGACTTTCAACCAAATGCTATCAAAAGACATGGATGGGTAAGGAGACTTCATATTCATCAAAAGAAAAACAACCAAGATTAACTTTCAATTCTGAACATCTACACTCATATGCAATGGAATCCACATTTGTAAAAGAAAAGTTACTAAACCTCAAATCACACACTAAACCTCACACAATATCAGTGGGTGATTTCAACATCCCACTCTCACCAATGGTCAGGTAATGGAAAGAGAAATAAACAGAGACACAGTGAAACTAACAGAAGTTATGGGCCAAATGGACTTAACAGAGGTTACAGACCATTTCACCCCAAAACAAAAGAATATACCCTCTTCTCAGCACTTCATGGTATCTTCTCCAAAACTGACCATATAATCACACACAAAACACACCTCAACAAATCCCAGAAGATTGAAGTCATTCCATGTATTATATCAGTTCACCACAGACTGAGGCTGCTCTTCAATAACAACAAAAACAAGAAAAAACCCATATTCATAAAAAACTGAATAACTCTTTATTCAGTGATAACTTGGTCAAGGAAGAAATAAAGAAAAATTATAGACTTTCTAAAATGTAACAAAAATGAAGGCACAACATACTCAAACTTATGGGACACAATGAAAGCAATGATAAGAGGTAAATTCATAGAACTGAATATCTTCATAAAGAAATTGGTCTTATCCTACACTAGCAAAATAAAAGCACCAACTGAAAGCCCTTGAACAAAAAGAAGTAAACATACCCAAGAGGACTAGACAGTAGGAAATAATCACACTCAGAGCTGAAATCAACCAACAAGAACAAAGGGAACTATACAAAGAATTAAAGTCAAGAGTTGGTTCTTTGAGAAAATCAACAAGATAGGTAAATCCTTAGCCAATCTAACTAAAGGGCACAGAGACAGTATCCAAATTAACAAAATCAGAAACAAAAAGAGAGATATAACAATAGAAATTGAAGAAATATAAAAGAACATCATCGATCCTACCATAAACGTCTATACTCAGCAAAACTAGAAAATCTAGATGAAACAGATGATTCTCTAGACAGATATCAGGTACCAAAGTAAACTCAGGATCAGATAAACTATTGAATCTAAAGAAATAGCCACAGTCATGAGAACTCTCCTAACCAAAATAAATAAATAAATAAATAAATAAATAAATAAATAAATAAATAAAAAAGAATAAAGTCCAGGCTCAGATGATTTTTACATAACATTTTATCAGACCATCAAAGAAGACCTAATACTGATAATTCTCAAACTATTCCACAAAATAGAAATAGAAGAAGTATTACCTAATTCATTCTCTGTCACCACAATTATGCTGATATCTAAAGCCCTCAGAAACCCAACAAAGAAAGAGAACAGCAGACTAATTTTGCTTATCAGTGAAAAAGTATCAAAATAAAATTCTTACAAACCAAATCCAAGAAGAACACATCAAAATACTCATTTACCACTATCAAGTGGACTTCATCCCAGGGATGCAGGAATGTTTCAAAATATAGATATCATCAATGGAATCCACTGTATAAACAAACTCAAAGAAAAAATATCACATGATCATCTCATTAGATACTGAAAAGCCTTAAAAAAATACAACATCCATTCATGTTAAAAGTCTTAGAAAGATCAGGAATTCAGGGCACATAACTAAACATAATAAAAAATACAGCCAAGCAATGGCCAGTATAAAATTAAATAGAGAGAGAAAATTGAAGTAATCACACTAAAATCAGGGAGAAGACAAGGCTGCCCACTCTCTCCCTATTTATTCAATATTGTACTTGAAGTTCTAGCTAGAGCATTTAGACAACAAAAGGATACAAATCAGAAAATAAGAACTCAAATTATCACTATTTGCACAGATGATATGATAGTATACATAAGAGACCTCAAAAATTCTACCAGAGAACACCTACACCTGATTAACAACCTCAGCAAAGTGGTTGGATTTATAATCAACTCAAACACATCAGTTGCCTTTCTCTACACAAAGAATAAATAGGCTGAGAAAGAAATTAGAGAAACAACACTTTTCACAGTAGTCACAAATAATATAAAATATCTTGTGGTAACACTAACCCAAGCAAGAGAAAGATCTGTATGACAAGAAATCCAGTCTCTGTAGAAAGAAATTAAAGAGGGCCTCAGAAGATGGAAAGTTCTCCCATGCTCATGGATGAGTAGGATTAACGTAGTAAAAATGGCCACCTTACCAAAATCAATGTACAGATTCAATACAATCCCCTTAGAAATTCCAACTCAACTCTTCACAGACATGGAAAGAACAGTTCTCAATTTCATCTGAAATAATAAAAAACTCAGGATAGAGAAAACAATGCTAAACATTAAAGAACATCTGGGAGAATCACCATCCTTGACCTCATCCTTAACTTGACAGAGCAACAGTGAAAAAAAAAAAAAAACACATAATATTGGTACAGAGAAAGACATGTAGATCAAGGGAAGAAAACTGAAGACCCAGAAATAAGTGCACACACTTATGTGTACTTGTTCTTTGACAAAATCCAAAAATATTGTAGTGGAAAAAAATACAGCATGTTCAACAAATGGTTCTATTCTCACTGGCAGTCTGCAGGTAGAAGAACGCAAATTGATTCATTTTTATCTTCTTGTGAAAACCTCAAGTCCAAGTGGGTCTAAGACCTCTACATAAAACCAGATATACTGAGTCTAATGGAAGAAAAAGTGGGAAAGAACCTTGAATACATATGCACAGGAGAAATTTTCCTGAACAGAACACCAATGGCTTATAGTCTAAGATCAAAAATGGACAAATGGTAACTTATGAAACCGAAAAGCTTCTTTAAGACAAAAGACACTTTCAAGAGGACAAAAGAGTATCCTATAGAATGGGAAAAAAGTCTTACCAACCCTGCATCTGATAGAGGACTAATTTCCAAAATATACAAAGAACTTGTGTATTTAGATCCCAGAAAACCAAATAAAGCAATAAAAATTGGTTACAGAGATAAACAAAGATTTCTCAACTGAGGAATTTCAAATGGCCAAGAAGCACCTAAAGAAACATTCAACATTCTTAGTCATCAGGGAAATGCAAATAAAATGTCCTTGAGGTTCCACCTTAAACCAATTAGAATGGCTAAGATCAAAAACTCTGGTGACAGCAGATGCTGGTGATATGGAGAAAGAGGAACACTCTTCCGTTGCTGGTGGATTGCAAGCTGGTACAAAAACTTTGGAAAACAATCTCGTGGTTCTTCAGAAAATTGTAAATAGTTCTACCTGAAGACTCAGCTATACCACTACTGGGCATATACCCAAAATGTACTGCAACATATAAAAAGGATACATGCTCCACTATGTTCATAGAAACCTTATTTATAATTATCAGAAGCAGGAAAGAATCCATATGTTTCATAATGAAAGCATGGATCCAGACAATGTGGTATATTTACACAATGGAATACTACTCAGATATAAAAAATGATGACTTCATGAACTTTGTAGGCAAATGGATGGAACTAGAAAATACCATCCTGAGTGAGGTGACACAGATTCAAAAGGACATATATGGTATGTATTTACTGATAAGTTAATATTAGCACAAAATCTCAGAATACCCAAAATACAACTCACAGACCATATGAAGCTTAATAAGAAGGAAGGGCAAGTGTGGATACTCCAGTCCTACTTTGAAGAGGGAACAAAATAATCATGGGAGACAGACAGAGGGAGGCAGGGAATTGGGTGGTAGATGGGAGGGGAGGACAAAAAGAGAGTGGAGAACGAGGTATTGGGAGAGACTGTTGGATTGAACTGATAGACCCCAATGGAAGAGTTGAGGGAAGGGCTGAAGGAGCTGAAGGGGATTGCAATCCCATAGGAAGAACAATAGTATCAACTAACCAGAGTCCTGAGAGATCCCAGGGAAAAACCACCAGTGAAAGAGTATACATGAGCCATCCATAGCTCCCACTACATATGTACCAGAGGATTACCTCATTTGGCATCAGTGGGAGGGGGAGTCGTTTGTTCCTGTGGAGGCTTGATACATCAGAAACTGGGGATGCTAGAGGGTTGAGGCAGGAGTAGGAAGGAAGTTGGTTGGGAAAGCACCCTTTTAAAGACAATGCGGATGGAATTGTGGTGGGGCCTTCTTGAATGGGAGATCGAGAAGGGAGTTAACATTTGAAATGGAAACAAATAAAATGATTAATAAAAAATAAATTAAAATTATAAATTATCTGTATATTTTACCTTTATGGTATCCAGATAATAGCAGAGTATCAAATATGTTCTATATTTTGGTAGAATTTTTGTTTCACCTGCCTAATGCTGGGTCTAGCTTCTGCATGTAGAGCAGTGCTGGCAGGTGCTGGGTGCTGAAGGAATGACTGGATGAATATTTTATGAGGCCAAGTCTTACTATTTTCAGTCATTCAGCTGAGTGTTAAATGTTATTTTTCTCTATGAATTCATACTATTTCTTTCATGAATATTTTGACATATTATAACACATCAATTTAAAAAATAATCAATTGAGGATACATTTTGAAGGCTTTGAAAGAGGAGCCAGGCAGATCTGTGGAGGAGTTTTGGAATAAAAGGAGAGTCTGACAAATGCCAGATAGAACACAAAGTGGTTGAGGCTGATCATTGCCTGGGCTTGCATTCTTGCCTTCCTTTTTTCCCATGATTCTTCACATTCTCATGCCCTTTAACTAGACTGAATCTTCTGTCACATTTTGACAGCCAGAGAAACTTGAAACAAGAATGATTGACTTATTATTATTATTTTTTATACCAAAATTTCCTCCTCATTTTTATTATTATGGCTCACTATTCTCAAACTCAGTTTGGGAATTTCAGTTTTAAGTCTCCCAATGAGTATCTTTAAAACTCAATAACTACCCTAGAGAGATGTTTCAGCAGTTAAAGAGCTCAACTCCTCTTACAGAGATCTCTTCTCCTGAAGTATGTGTAGCTCTAGTTGCACGGGATCTGAAAGCCTCTTCTTCAGGTACCTGCACTTGCCTTTGCATATTTCTCCTTACACATTTAAATATTAAAATAAACCATAGAACTTCAAATAACTGATATTATGATCAAAACTTTGAATGGATTGTAGTGAATACCTTTGATTTAGGATGAATATTTTGGAGTCTCATACTTTCTGCACCTTGGCCAATTTGGATCTCTGTGTTAGTCACTATCCACTGCAAGCAGAAGGGTCTCAGATAACTGCTAAGAGATGAAGTGGTCTATGAGTATAAGACATTAGGAGTCTGTTAAATACTATGTGCATCTACCAAAGTAATAGTACTGGTTCTCCCTGAAGTCCTAAATTTAAAATAAAATAAAATAAAATAAAATAGAATTACAAGGAAAAACATGTTGTTTTTGTTTTTTTCTTTGTTTCAAAAGGCCACTCTGATTCTTACATATAAAAACTCCTTATGATGAAGAAATACAAATTGAATCACCTTCTATTTTAACTTAAAATGAAATTATCTATCAAAAAGTTAGATGGCTATCCCTCAAATAAAATACAATGCAATTAATCTGTAGTTGAAAAAACCTACATGACCAAAGTTTCAAATGAATAAATTACTTCCTATTTTATTCAAGACCAGGTGGACATCCTGAAGAAAAGAGGGATTAAACTGGGTCACTTGTTGAAATTTGATCAACTATTAATGGTAGAGTGGGCACAAAATAAAAATCATGTTTCTATTCTCTAGTTAGGAAAAATCAAAGGTAACCCAATCACAAAAGAACACACATGGTATGCATTCTCTGATAAGTGGATATTAGCCTAGAAGATCAGAATACACAAAGGACAAACCACAAACCATAAGAAACTCAAGAAGAAGGAAGACCAAAGTGTGGATACTTTGTTCCTTCTAAAAAGGGGGAACAAAATACCCACAGAAGGAGTTGTAGAGACTAACTATGGATCAGAGACTAAAGGAAGGATAATTTGGAGACTACTCCACCTGGAAATCCTTCCCATATTCAGTCATCAAATCCAGACACTATTGTGGATGACAGCAAGTGCTGGATGACAGGAACCTGATATAGCTGTCTCCTGAGAGGCTCTGATAGTATCAGACTAGTACAGAAGTAGAGGCTCACAACCATCCATTGGACTGAGTACAGGGTCCCCAATGAAGGAGCTAGAGAAAGGACCCAAGGAGCTGAAGGGTTTGCAGCCCCTTAGCACAAACAACAATATGAACTAACGAGTACCCTCAGAGCTCCCAGGGACTAAAACTCCAACCAAAGAGTACACATGGGGGGACTCATGGCTCCAGCAGCATGTGTATAGCAGAGGATGACCAAGTCTGTCATCAATGGGAGGAGAGACCCTTGGCCCTGTGAAGGTTCTATGCAGGAGTACAGCAGAATGCCAGGGCCAGTAAGCAGGAGGAGGTGGGGTGGTGAGCAGGGGGAGCGGGGAGAGAAGAGGGGATTGTTTTAGGTTTTTTTTTTTTTTTTTTGAGAGGAATCTGGGAAAGGAGATATTGTAAATAAAGAAAACATCTAATAAAAAAATAAAAATGAAAAATAAAAAGTACATTTATTTCAGGTATTTTGCACTACTACTGAGTGCTCTATGCAAGATGAATTTTCTTGAAGGTGCCAGTCATAAATAATCAGTTACATTTGACTAGATGGCTAAGCAAAAAGACTTTCTTCAAGTTCAAAATAAGGCTCAGAATGAGGTTTGAGAATATGTAACTTTTCAAGTATGTTATATGGTCTGTAAATAGGCACTGTCCTTGTATGCATTACAGTCACAGACAAAATTTAATATAGAAATAGCATCATTGAGGGAAAAGATGGTGGGTCAGTTTTCAAGTATTTCCTAAAACAAATGATGCTGTAAGTTCAATCCCAATATTGCCAGAAAACATGGAATTGCCCACACACTTCCAATTCAGCTGTCTTGTAGGATCCTGCCATTTTATATCTTATTCCTTCTGGGCAACATATTATGTACTGAAAATTGCTGCTCTTATGAAACCATAACATTTGTGGTAGCAAATCACATAGACAGACTATTAGTTATATAGAGAAAAATTTGGAAATACAGAAAAAATTTACAAAGCAAAAAAAGTCGTAATGTATGTGTGTGTGTGTATGTGTGTGTGTGTATGTGCATGTGTGTGTGTGTGTGTGTGTGTATGTGTGTGTTTGTAAAACAATAATGATCAATGCGAAAGAGCAGAGGTCATGGAAAGCCATGGAAGGAGACCTGTGATGGATTTGAAGGCAGAAAATTGAAGCAGAAAGTGATCTAATTCTACTTCAATTAAATTCTATATTTTTAAAATATAAACTTTTATTTTTTATTGTGCAAGCTTCAGACAAATTGACAAAGCATTTTGATCATTTTACATGATTCTCAATGTATTTATTATGATCAAAGATGTATATTGACATGTATCTCTAATATTCCATCTTTCATTAATTAAATATAAAAGACCTTATACATATTGTAAATTTATTCACCTGTTATTTTTCACACTTTAGATTTTATTGAGTTTTAAAATATATCTCAATACTTTTTATACTCTCTTTCAATTTAGTCCTGTACAAAAACAAATTTTAAAAAATTACAAATGAAATGTATAAAATGAAGCTGAAAAATATTTCTTGCCTATTACATTTATTAAGTTTTAATGTATACATTTAGTAAATGTTAAAATAATAATCTTTTTAATAATAAAAGAATTATTTATAAAATTAAGTAGAAAGTGTTAGCACATTGCATTAGGAAAAAAAAACAGATTTGCCCTTGATGTATGTAAAAATAAAATATATTACTTGGAAATGGAAATAAATATGAAATTTTAAGATAAATACTAAAACTTAGAAGTTAGTAGTAGATTACTTAATATTTAGTCAAACTGGCTTATTAGGGGACAAACACACAATTATAAAAACAATTTATGTAATTATTCATTAAAATGTCAAATAATACTCTTTATAATTGATGTAAGTAGAGTACACATGTTTTAGTCATATGGCATAATTAAGGTAAGAGAAATTAAAATTATACAGTTCTGTGTAATTGGTACAGAAGGTATGGTCATACTTAAAATTGAACATTAACTGTTCTGGATTATATTATCCGTTTTGTTATTTAGAATGACACTTTATTATTTGAATTGATATTAACAACTATGCATATGTACTTGTGTGTGCTTATGTGTGTATGTGCATGTTTGTGTGTGTGTGCTATGCAAGTGTGTGTGTGATCCACCATAAACTAGTAATACAATTCCTCGTTTCACATAAGGAGGCTAAGTAACTTTTACACTGTGTGCTTTCACTTTCTTCTTTCATTGGTTTTGCCTCCAAGCTAATAGCTGAATTTATTCACTTTACTTTTTTTTTCTTTGAAGATTAAAGACATGCCTACCTTTGTACTGCAGCTGCCTGGACAGTTGACAGCCCATTAAAGTAAAGTCATACAAGCTGTACATTTTAATGCCTTGATTTCAACATGCGGCAAAGTGATATTTCTATGTATAACTGCATTCCTGAAACACTCTGATACACACACGTTTTTCTGAAACCTATTGACCTTTTGCCTTTTTTCCCTGAAGCACAAAAAAAAAAAGAAAGAAAGAAAGAAGAAGGAAAGAAAGAAAAGGAGGGAGAAAGAAAGAAAAACAGAAACATATAAATCTACTAAGCTGATTAAAGACTTTTGCAGTTGGAACTTCTAAAGATATTTCATTGCATAGAGAACATGTAATTCAGGTCTATCGTTAAGTCTGAAATAAGTTTGGGAGTGTGCTATGTATTTTCATAAGCCTGAAATAAGTAGTGGATTTTGTAGTTGTGACTGAGAATGGTTATATTATTAAGGTAAAATGTATAAAATAAATTAATGAAAACTTTGATCTTGCAGTTGCATTGTATACCTAATCCTATGTCAGCACATGTGCCAGTTTCCTTAATAAACCAGGGCAATTGGTTGTTGATTTACTGTGTATTTAATAAAATGATGCAATTATATTTGTCATATTTAATTTCTTCTACAACATCATCTAACCATTGGAGAGTGTTTTTTTCCACTCCATATTTTAATTCTCCACATCATGATATAGACGAGTATTCTAGTGTCATGGAACCCACCATTTGATTCCTTATACATGTGTCAGTAATCTGTCTTCACCAATATTGGCAATATCATTGGTAGAAAAAGAATGGTGTTGAATTTATGTGATCTTGATGTGCTTTTTAAAGCAAGGACAGGATTTAAAAGTGAAAGAATAATCTTTCTAATACGATTTCACCAAGATGCCCTGGTTAGGAAGAATGCCGGTGCATATTCTACGCAAGCTTACTGTGATCACTGTGTATAATGGTGATGGATGCCCCTTGTTATAAGGGCTGATTGCTTATTCAGATCTGAACAAAGTAGAAGTATATCCACCCTGACTCACTCAGACTCCCAAAATTAAGAAAAGATTGCGTTGCCCTTTATCTGCATAGTTTTCATTTGGAAGATGTCTGCTTTGACTAGAAAGTGTGTGGTTTTTTGTTTGTTTGCTTTTGCTTTTGTTTTTATGTATTGACTCTACATGGATAAAAATTTAAACAGGCAGATAAAGGATTTCATTTTTATTTAAAAGAAGTGCAAAAGAAACAAGTAAATTTGACATAAGTAGCAACTCTTATAAACACAAATTTAACAAGGCTAAATTATAATATCTCTTCCTAAGCTATGGAGCATACAAACGGCATATTTTTTAAATGTTCAAAGTACACTGGGGACTTGCGAAAAGAAGCTAAATATTTTGCCGAGAATGATCAAAGCAGAAAGCAATTCTACCTTCGTTTTTACTTATTAAATAAATCAAACCTCAAGAATGTGACACTTCCGTGGACTAATTGGAATTCACGGCAGCGAAATTGCCACATGTTACTTTGGCAATGAAATTTTTACTCAGAGAAACAGTATGTCTCCACACAGTGTTGTTGAAAGGCAGTCATATTCTCCTCACTCCATCAATATTTTCACATTTGCATGCAGTTTATAGCAAGCTTCGTTTATAACTATTTCCTAAGTTGTTACTTTATGGAAGGCATAGTATTCATAAAATTAACTGCTAAAATATGTCTTCTTATTTTATTTAATATTTATCACTAAATTAAATAGTAATATCAAATAATTTTAAACATGCTTGGCAGTTCACAAATTTTTCTGTAAATTGCATCGCATTTTCTACCAAGCTTCCATGAATTACAAGTTATTTGTAATTTTCAAGCTAAATGTAAATAAATGCACAATCAAATTGCCCATGGGAAAATTTCAGACTTATTCTTAACTTTTCTAAGTAAGCAATTCAGAGTTATTGATTGGTCATTTCCAAACTCTGCTCTTGTAGCTCCAGTGCTGCAGGCCATTGTGCAATCTGCTCATTTTAACATAGCATGTTGTGATTAGTTAATGCTAGGGAGTGGGCTGTCCTATTTATGCCACTTTACAATTAGTATTCTGTATTCTGTATCACAATTAAAATACATTTATATTCATAATGCATACTAACATTGGTTCATTTTTCTGTGTGTGTGTGTGTGTGTGTGTGTGTGTGTGTGTTTGTGTGTAATCAGAATCTGGTATTTACTGTCTTAATTCATAACAGAAAATTCAGAGAGATAGATAGATATAGAGAGATAGATCTTTTTTGTATATAATAAGTAAATGTCCAAATCCTACTTAGAAAAGTCACTCTATAAGTAGAAGTAAGGAATTATGATAATTCACAATACATTTCATAATGTAGAAAATAAAATGATTTTATATTTGTCTCTATGCTTATTTGTATGTGTCTGTCTTGGTCTCTCTCTCTCTCACTGACACATACAAAGATACACACACATACACACACACAAACACACGTATGCCCACATGCATGTATCATGCTTCTATGTCTATGTCTACTGAGTCTGAGTCTGCCTGCCTGCCTCAAGGCCAGTTCACTGAATGTTTTGGCAAGAGCGGAGAACACTTGAAAGACAACATATTTTCTGCTCTGATCGCAACTTAGGGTTTATTCCATAATGCTACCCTTCCATGCTCACGATCACGAGGCTGGTTTTTGAAGCTTCACTAATGAGACATTCACCAAGATTACACAGAATCTTGCCTTTAGGTATGATAGAGAAAGGTGGAGAAGTGGAAGAATTCTTACTTAGCTTGTTTGTGTCTTTCTTGTTTGTGTCTAGTCGGTAATTAAATGAAAGGGTCATTCTCCCTCAGGGGGTTCACAGTTTGGTTCAGTTCTCTGACTCCAGACAGTTCACCTCCCTCCAGGTTGCATCAGTTTCTGATTAACAGTAACTGAGTTTATTTTATTTCCTGAAAACTGGTTCCTACTCAAACTAAAGTAAGTAGTTTCACAAGAATGAGGATTCGTTGTCTCTGTTTCCAAACTGACTTTTAAGTTGTTTGTCTAGATGGCTTCTCACCTCTACCTTAGCCAGACATGTTCATACGGTATTGGTGAAAGTGTCTGTGCACTTTTTTTTACCTGTTTTCTGTAAATGTGTGCCTTCTGTATGCTTCTGCTTTAACACTTAAAACCCTTTCCATGGGGGGAAAAATCCTTGTCAGTACTAATGATACTTTGTTGTGCTTACAGATAGGAACCTAGCATAATTCTCCTCTGAGAGGTTCCACCCAGCAGCTGACTGAAACATATGGAGAGACCTACAACCAAACATTGGAGGGAGTTCAGGAGTCTTGTGGAAGACTTGGATGACAGGAATTCCACATGAAGACAAACAGAGTCAAGTAATGTGACTCTGGGGGCTCCCAACAAAAATGCATACACGAACTGGACCTAGCCCCCACCCTCCCAGCTCATACGTAGCAAATGTGCAGCTTGGTCTTCATGTAGGTCCCCCAATGAGTGAAGTGGGCACTGTCCCTAAATTTGTTGCCTGGGTATGGATCTGTTCCACTAACTGGGCCGCCTTGTCTGGCCTTAATGGGACAGAATATGTCTAGTCCTGCAGTGACTTAATGTTTGGGTACTAGTCATGGCAGATCTTCCCTTCACAGAGGAGAAAGAGAGGGGGCAATGGGAGGAGGGGCTCTGTGAAAGGGACCTGGGAGGAGGGGTGAACTGAGATCAAGATGTAAAGTGAATGAATAAATTAATGAATAAATAAATAAATGTTGATGTACCATGACTAAGAAAAAACAGTTACCAACATCATTAATACAGCTCATATGTGTTCACATAATTCAAAATAATGAATATCCACTATGTTGGATGATGATTTGGTTAGTTATGCAAGATAACATCGATCTGATTTAATATAAAAATGTTACAGTAGATCCAAATGCATAATTCTTGTAGCACGTGTTACATTAAAGTGATCTAGGTGTCTTCCTCCACATCTGATCATCTAAAACACCAATGTTAGACTTCCTGAATATATTTTAGAACATCTTTCGAGATCTGTATCTCACTGAGAATAGTGTACTAAAATTAGTAGTACCGGATGGCTTACCAAGGGAAAGAAAGCCTGAAGTATTTCTACTTAGCACTTCCAGTTGAAAACTGAATGGTGCAACAATTTGTGTCATGCTTTGCTAACTTTCCCAAATTTAACAGAAGTGACTGCCGCAGAACCCTTTGTAGAAGCCTCCTGGTGCTTAGCTGTCCTTAGCTCAGGTGCCAAATAAAATCTTCCCATCAGATATATATATACCTTGTCAGCTACTCAGTAATTCTTCCAATCATAGAATATTTATTAAAACTTCAGATGCCAGGTTTCACACACATGCATGCCTTTGCACACACAAAGCCTTTAAAAGATCGTCCCTCCAACTCTAGCATAACAACATAGTAAATACTCTGTTCCCATTCTCACTGCTGACACCTTAATGTACATCATATTTTGTATATAATTCAACTGCCAGTGTCAAGAAACATATCACTGCTTTCAGGAAAATTTTTCTTTTTATAACGTTTCTTTGTCAGGAGGTATATGACAAATTATCTCTGCTTTCATCTATTTGATGGGGGTAATTTTTTCATATATTGTAAGTGATGAACTAGAACAAAAGTAGATATGAAAAATTACTTACATTCATTGTTGCACTGCCTGCATTGTGCTATCTCTGTACATTTAACTAATATTGCTTTAAACATATCCACCTGAAAATACTGCTTTTAGGTGTTTTGCTTGCCATAAAACAGAAGAATCAATTTGTATATCTAAAACTAAGAAACAAATCCATGTAACAGAATGATAATTAATTGAGAGTTATCCCTGTTCAAGGCAACTACTAAAGGAGTATTTCAAAACTTTATTTTTGTAAATTCTATTAATGTTTCTCACTGTTACGGTAACAGATCTACAACAAACTAATTTTTTAAAGAATTAGAACCAAATGTCTAATTTAGGAGCCATCATTATCTGAAGACAAACAGAATATGTTGTGCAGCCAAAATGTTGGTATCAGATATAAAAACCAAACAAAAACTTTATTCTGTAGACTCATTGGAAAATTAAATATTTTTGGTTCACATTTGAAATGTGTGTTTCATTACTTCTGTTTTTTCCAGACAACAGCCACCAAAAATTTTCTTTAAACTAGGAATGCAGTGGGTGGGTGGGTGGAGGAACACCCTCATAGAAGCAGGGGGAGGGAAGATGTGATACGGTGTTTCCAGGAGGGAGGGAAACCAGGAATGGGGATAACATTTGAAATGTAAATTAGGAAAATATCCAATAAAAAAGAAAGATATTAATTATTAATTTGTTTTTTACCTGTTTGTATTTGAATTAGCACTCATTAACATGACTTATTCTATCTCACAAAAAAAAAAACCATGTTTTGAATTCAATGGTTTTCGTTTGTTCGTTTTTGTTTTTGAACTCTGAGATTTGAACCATAACCTCAGTAGGCCAGTGAATTGCTGCACATCTATATTCCCAGGCCCAGAATTTCATTTTTTATGGCTTATTTTAATTTTGGGTATGCATGTGTGTGTGTGTGCACACATATGTATGTGTATGTGTGCATGTACATGTTTTTGTGCATGCCCTGTGCATGCAGGTGCCTCTTGAGAGTGGATACTAGTATCAGTTCTGCTGGAGTTGGAGATATGAAAAGTTGTGAGGCCCTTTGTGGGTGCTGCAGACTGAAACAAATTCTTCTGGAAAAGCAGCAAAAGCCCTTAACTGTGGATCCACTGTCCTAGCCCTATGTTTTGTATTTCTCTTACCTGTCTTATCTTGTCTTGTCAGTTTATTAAAGTAACAAAGTTATTTATCTACTCATTCTCAGTTTCCTAATATAACTTTTGAAAAAACCCTGTAGAATCTTTAAAATAGTGCAAGCAAAGAGATAATTGTATTCAAGCTTTCTAATATGGTTTTGTAATAATGCTATGAAGCACTTAGGTGTGCAATTTTCTGTCAAAGTAATCTTGTTTAACATGAACACACCATAGAAAGCATTCATTCAATAAGTGCTAGATGCTAATTCATTGATTCTATTTATCAAAAGGCTCAGAATTCACATCCATGTGTGTTCACAAGCAAAAGAAAAAATATGTTTAGGAAAAATAAATCTATTCGTGTGTTATTCAAGATAACACTGTAGAAAGATGATTTCTCGTAGCTGCTTGTCACTATACTACTGCATGCTATGCAGAGCGGTGTCTTACGACAATTTTCAGCAAATGTTTGGTTTATGATGACATGCATTCCTACTAAGGGCAGTCTGAGGACTCATTATTGGAAAAGCAGCATCCATCACTTTCTAGGTTTTAGGTCACTGATTATTTCCTCAAGAAAAATAAGTGAAGATCATCAATGCTTGCTGAACTGCTCATTCTAGATAATGTTCAAGAGTTAGACACACAATTGAAAAGTAAAGTTTGTTCTTCTCTGATGAACAGCTTAGAGTAAAGTGGCAACTCTCCTGGCTCACTGAGAAACAAAGTTCAGCCCGTGTGCAATCTTATGAAAGCATGAAAGATTAAACTCTTGCAAAAGCTTCTTTGCCAGGGTTTTAACTTGTCTTTGCATAGCCTATTACTAAATATTAACATTTGCACTGAAGAAGCAGTGGCTCCTTAGTTCACTGACCATCAGCCATCCATCCTTTGTGATGGTTTGAAGGCACATAACCCAAAAAGCACACACATTGAATTCTTGACGTGCTATTTTGGAAGCTGATGAAAATTTTAAGAAACGATGCTTAACTGGAAAAAGTGGGTCACTGGAGACAGATCCGGGGAGGATACTTTCTATGTGTCCTTAGTGTTTCACTCTTTCTCCCTGTTACTATAAGAATAAGAATCTCTCCTGCTACACATCAACCCCTGCCACCAAAGTTCACGGACACAAGTGGCTGAGGACAAAAACTAATATTTAATTTGAATAAATCTTTCCTGACTCTTAGCTGTCCCTGTCAGGTGTTTACCAAACATGAAGTTATGAACAGCAGAGAAAAGGAGCACCAGAGAAGAGGGGGCATTGCTGTGTTTACCTGGAAATATCTCAGAAATTTTTGGAACTAGTTTTCAGGAAAAAGTATGGGCAACACACTAGAGAAGGTTTATAATACTCTAAGGAAAACATGATGGTCAGTTTCCTTCTAGACGTCAAGGACCAAAACGGCTGGAGGATAAAGGATGGTGAAATACAGTGGCCATCATGTTCCAAATAGTAATCAGGCCTCTACAGGTAATGGGACTAGCTGTCACTTATATACCACTCTGGTAAATAACTGGAAATTACATCTATATTCTATATCACCCAAGGCAGAATGAAGATTATTAATAAAACAAACAACAATAAATCTTGGCAAGTAGGAGAGACAAAAGATCACTTATAAATTGCTAAGGGGCAGATAAGCTTTCTGAGTTCATAAGGGACTCAGGATGGAGTTTCCTCAATTCTAAAAATTTAATTACTATGTAGACAAGCTCTACCATGTCTGAATATCTGCCTGGGGGACTCAAAAGACGCATACCACAATACCTGCAATCTGTGATTATTGTTGCCCTATTCACAATAGACAAGTTCTCTAATTTTTCTGAATGCCTTTCAAAAAGGAATTAATAAACATGCACACACACACACATGCACACACACACACACACAATCACAGAGGTTTATTTAGCCATAAATAAATATGAAGCTATGTCATTTGCTGTGAAATATATAGAAATGAAGACCAAGTACAAAAAAGGAAAATATTGTATTTCTTTCAACTTGTGGTTTCTAGATTTAAATATAATATTATAATGTGATGTATACACACATAGACACACACACATATGTTTATTTTATATGTGTGTGAGAAAGAAAGGGGAAAGAAGGAAAGGGAGGCAAGAGAGGAGAATGAGAGTGACAAAGACACATAGAGACATAGAAGGAGGAGGAGGGGGAGGAGGGGGAGAACACCAACACAATGTGGGGAATGGAACAAGTGGAGACACAGCTCCCCATTAGAACTTTCAGCTCTTGTAGAAGACCTGAGTTTCTTTCCAAACAATTGCATGGCAGCTTATAATTATCTTTAGCTCCTCTTCAGAGCTTCTCAATCCCTCCTTTGACTTCTTCAAGCACCAGAAACACAAATGATGATCATACATACATATCTACAGGCAAACACTCATAAATATAAAAGAGAAAGAAAAATGTTTAGAAAACAATAGCGTTTAGTTAAAACATAAGTTATAAAAATTTACATTTCTATATAAAGTGGATTTATTCTTCTGTTTCTACTAATGATTCACAACAATCCAAAAAGTAACATTTTTCTTTAGTTATATAATGAAAGCAAAAATGGAATCTACCTAATTTATCCTCCTTTATATGAACTTGTTTCTCAAGTAGCAAGAACTCATCGACAGGTGAATATTTTTTCTACAATGAGCAATGGAGAAGGTAAAAGCAATTTCAGACTTTTTTGTCATATAGTGAATATCAAATCAAAATTAATACACAGAAAATATGATAATTAAATCAAACTAATATATCTGATCTTGATTAATAAAAGTTGTCAAGAAGTGGAAAGAAAAGAGAATAAATAGATCTGAGATTTAAAAACCTTGAGGTGATCTTACATTTCTTCATGCGAACTTTATTGTATTCCAAGTCAGTTCTCCTTATGTGTCATGATAAATTATAAAGAGAGTGTTATAGACATAAATAATGTTATTAGATGGTACTTGACAATAGGAGATCTTAATAGCTAGTTTGGAGTTGTTCATCTATATGCATTGACTATAGCAGCTTGTTGATATGTACAAAATAATTTTACATTTTTAATATCCTAATCAATTTTCATTAATTTATTTGACAATAGACATTTTAGTTTATGAAATAGTAATAACAATAAGCAATTTAGTTTATAGACAATAACCATTATGTTTTATTTAGGTTTTGTGCATGCCTTCTCTACTATTATCTGATTTTTGTTTTTAATGAAATGCTCTTATAAATAATGTGAATTTTGTGTAATCATGAAGTTTAGAGTAATTTAGGGTTAAATTTATAATACTTCACCTGAGGTTTCCTGGCTGTTATCACCAACCATGGGACTCTGAAAATGACTAAAAAAATTAATGGAAATTATTAATTTCCCATATTTAAGTTGAAAGTTAAAGAAAAATATTTAAAGTACATATATGTGTTCATTCACAAATAATTTTAGAAATGAATATATTTATTAATCATGTTTACAAGTTTCTTATTATGGAAAATAAGAATACGAATTGATATCTCAGGATACACTCAGAAACAGTGATTTTTAATTCAATATTCAAATTTGTATATATCCTAATTAATGATTCTACTAATAACAAAGACTAACTATGATTTTATTTTCCTATAATACATTAATTAGGGAACTCAACATATAATGCATCAGCCAATGTAATGGAAAAGACCACTTCCTTCTTCTTCAAACAATTGTCTGCCCCTTCACTGCTGGGCTATACTTTGCATATTGTTTGAGACCCTCTCCACTCTGCACTCATTGGTCCAAGCCTCTCAAGAATAACATAACTTCAATCCCTAAGTCCTATCTCTCAAATTCTAACCACACAGGAAGGCAAGAGAGAACAAAACTGAAGGTCAAACAGTCGCAAGTACTCCTCACAGGAAGAAAAGATCAGGTACTGTCCTTGTAAAATACCTAAAAAGAAGTGCTCATTCTATACCTTGTTGCTAAGGTTGAGCAGATTTATACACACCAACTAACAGTGGCCTCAGAGTCTCTGGCATTCTAAAAGACTACTCCTCGTTTTAGTGTGTGTGATGTTTTTATAATGTGACATTCCCACCGTACTTCTATGAAACTATTGTAAAACTAGCTCACTTTCACTGTGGAGTCCCATTCTACAAACTTATTGCTTAATATCTACTTCCTATTCTGTAGTACAAATAATATACTCAAGGGAAACACAATGTAGGTAATAAAAAGAGAAATAAAATTTCCACTGTTAGAAATGTCGAGTTCTAGGGAGATGATCATGTACTTATATTATTATTTTATGATAATGTATCCTTGAAAGTAACACCAAAAGAGTAAATTAAAAAGAAAAAAAAAATTTTTGAAAATCCAGCATTGCCTAAAGGAGGTAACAATTAGGAAGTGAAGAAAAGACTACGACATAGAGAATGTTCTATATATTCACTATAATAAGTATTTTCACTCAAGGAAAGATGTTAGAAAGAAAAATCAAATAATAATTGAGTGTAGAAATTGTAGGCCAGTTTTTAGCCAGGAGCAAATGTATAATACAGATGTATAAATCTCTCCAAAAGTGCGTTTAATGATAGAAAGCCTTAGGGGTGAAGCCTGCTGATGGTAATTCACTATTCCATGTAAACTGTTGCCTTATACTTAACTCATAACAAATTATCTCTAAAGTGCTCAGACTTTTGTGAGGAAAATGGAAGTTGTGAAGTGTGTGTGTGTATGTATGTGTGTGTGTGTGTGTGTGTGTGTGTGCATGTGTGCATATCACTATGTGTGTTTAATATGAACTTTATTTTCATCACATAAACATGTTATAGTTTCTATGTTGTGTTATCTATCAAAGTAAGCAAGATTATCCCATAGAAAAAGATGTACAGGCTCTAAGATATCATAGCTTCTTGAATTCTAGCCTGAATAATTTGCTTTGCTAATGTGTTGGTGTCCTTAACCTTGGAACATGGACAATGGACCTGATAATTACCACAATATTCTGATTTAAAATAAGCCCAACAATTTAATAATTACGGGTTGTATAGTCTCATTCATCATGTAAATATTGTATTCTCCATTTTACCAGATACAAGTCTGAGCCACGGGTAATGGAAAGTGCTTAGAAAATGACCAAGTGTGTCAATGACTGGGAGTTGCTCCATTCCAATACATGGTTCTGAATCTTAAGCCATGCATTCTTTACAATACTCTCCAGGAAGCTGAATGGATGTAAAGTGCTAACCTTGTGCTTAATGCTGAACAGGGATTGGGTTCCTGCACATGCATTATTATACTCTTGATGATTCTGTGATGCAGTGATGCATAGTTTCATCTTTTTCAAAACACTAATAATTATGACAAGTGTTCTAAAGTGCATGTCATCTTGTTCATGACAGGATTTGTGATGGAGTTGGAAAGAAAGAGAACTATAAGGATGAGATGACAGAAAAGAGAGAGAGGAGAATACAGGGGGGAGATGAGAGAAGAATTGAGGGCTAGGGAATATGAATAAGGGAAACGGGAAAAAGGACGAGAATGGAGAGGAGATATGAGTAGAAGAAAGGAGAGAGGGGCAGGAGAATAGAGAAGAGTGAAGAGAGTAATCTCTAAATTAAACATACAAATCTAGCAGGGGCAGTCCTTCAGCGCAAAGCCTGCTATTAAACTACAAAGGCATACGCGGGAAGCACATCGATCTTTACTGTCACCTACTGCAAAGTATGATTGAGTAATAGATGGGGATTTGCATAGAACGCTATATTCCATCATTGGCATGTCAGCGCTCAGTGCTGAGTAAGTGAATTGCATTGCTCTCTGATTAACTGGAAATAAAGAGGACGATCATTTCCATCAACATTTATCAGAGCTTTGTGACTCAAGCTAAACAGTTTGTGCCACAACTATTCTTAGAGTTAATTTTGGAAGTTCTAATTTATCTGCAGAATTAGTGTCTGAGGTTTTCAGAGTTCTATTTGTAAGTATATTTTCTGAAAACTTCTAGAGAATACTTTTGGCATATCAGCTGAAAACTTCAATTAGGTTCTTAAAATTACATAGCAAAAGCAGAGAAGGGAGTTATGAGAGCTTTGTGGCTATTTTAATGTGACAAAAATTTAAAATGACTATTAAAACATTTGATTACCAGATTCGTGGTAGAGGATAAGGAAAAGTGATTCTGAACTGAAGATCTTGAAGCAATTAATTAGTATAGGACAAAATATAAACTATTTATTAATTACAATGAATACTACAGATCAGTTAGAGTGGGAACACAAAATGATTGCATTCTTATCAGTGACAAGTTTGATTTCCCCAAACAATACATCTGATTAAAGGCAGAAACCTGAATAACATTTCTGAAAATTTGGAATACAGTGGTCAGTAATTCTCCTCTTGATAAGATATTAGAATATACCAACATACTTTTAAATACTGTAGATAAATAGAAACTATTTAAAATCAAGGACTAGTCTCTCTAACTAAAGTATTCTAATTTAGAATTTGTATAGCATTGAATTTTCAAAAGGGGCAAAGAAAACTGCAAAATACTTATGTGAAGCAAAGAAAATAAATGAACAAAGAAGAAACCTGCAACATGGAAGAGCATAGAGCTTTGGTAGCTCCACAGGTAATAAAATTAATACCTAGACTGCTTAACAAAGTAATCACATAAATAAATATCAACAATCCAACCTCATCAGTAAATGTAGTAATGAAATGAACAGAGTTCTCAAAAGATAAGATAACAACAAACCTGGGGATAAAAGATCAACTCCTTTAGCCATCAGAAAAATGCAAATGAATTTATGTGAGGATTTCATCTCATTCAACGTAGAATGACAAACAAGGCAAATAGAACAAAGGGTGTTTGTGATGTTGAGAAAAAGGATTATTATGGACTGTTGGTGAAAGCATAAATTGAAAAGCCTCTACCTAAATCAACACAGTATTTTCAAAACAGTAAATATAGTTCTTATGGGTGCCATAGCTTATCTCCCTGATGCATCCATGAAGGACTCTAAGAAACATAACCTAAATGCCTGCATACTTATAACCATAGCATTATTCAGAACTGATGAGTCGTAGATTCAAATTATGCAATGTACTTATCTGTATGTTTATTCATAAAAATGACTAGAATTATGATATTTGCAGCAGGCGATAATCTATTAAATGAATAATGTAGGGTATGAATTAGAGATATATGTTTTGTGTCACCTGTGGCCCCCAAATTGTATATATAGACTATATGTGTGTGTGTGTGTGTGTGTGTATCTATATATCTATATCTATATCTATATCTATATCTATATCTATATCTATCTATATCATGAAAGTAGAAGCCAAATTATCTGAGAGATATAAGGGCAAAGACAAGGATGAGAATAGGTGTGGAAAAATGGGCAAAGTCCATAATATATGTATGCAATGTAACTATGAAATTAAATACTACATACAATTGATATGGGCAGGGAGCTGGGGTGAAAAACAATCCTAGACTTTCAAAATCAAGAGGAATCTAACCATTCCTAAAGCTTAAAGGGAAAATGTATGCATCCTATACATAATAGACATTAGCACTGAAAATCTTTAAGAGAGAATCATACAATAAAAATATTCTCATATATAGTGCCAATGTTTAATAATTTATTCAAAATTTAATATTTATTTAAAAAACTAAGAGTTCATTTAGTTTAAAAAAACTGATAAAAACTTAAATTGGATAATTGTCAAGACACAGAAAACAATGAACAGGTCAATAATTAATTACTGGATTTTATTTGCAATTTGGACTCAGTCTATACAATTTCTATTTCTTTTTCTTTTTCTTTGTGTTTGTATACTCCAGAAATATTCAAGGACTTTGGTCAGAAACACATTTTCTTTTTAAAAGAAGTAATGGAAAAGAAAAAGAAAAAATAATCTTGTCATTGAATTCAGTTCATGTGTCCTAAACAAGGCAATCAATAACTGCTGACCAATACCAAGGTGACCACCAATGAGGAGTGATCTTTCTTTGGTGATTGAAAAGCCCCCTATCATCTTATTTTCTCATAGGCCATAAAGAACACAACTCTGGCTTTGATGATGTTGAGGTATATAGGTGGATTTCAGCCTTGAGATTGCTGAGTCAAATAAGTAATCCTAAACATCAGGTGACACAACACCAAATGCAGCTAGAATATCCCTGGTTTCCTCACATCCAGGTTTCTGCCTATCCAGTAGGTACGTACTTAACCATAAAACAGAAACAAAACAGCCATCTAATCCTGCCAATATATTCCTAGCTACTTACTCTATTACTATTAATATAACAAGATATCGTGAGAAAATATTTGCATTTAAATACTTTTCTCTCAATTTTGAGAGAAACACACATTAGAAGAAGTTTAAACATTAGATAGTTTGGGTCATTTTTCACTTGTCAACAAGCCATTAGACACTGAGTTATTTTATTTGACTCTGTTGTTCTTCTTTGATACTTTTGTTCTTAATAATTCATTTTTTTTGCAGTTGACAGTGCTATCAATCTTTGAGAGGAATGATGATTGTACTCTTAGGCAAATAGTATATCACGAGCGCAACTATCTTTCATCTTTCTTAAGAGCACATCTCCTTGGCCCAGCACTGACAGAAAAGTCTGAGGTTCATGGACCATAACTTGAAGGAGAATCAAGATTTTTCGTGTGAATTACAAAGAGCGTGTGAACAGAATCTTCTCTTTATTTGAAATGAAGTTCAAACGTCTACCTTTTGTAATGACTTATAAAAGCATGTGTTGAAATAATATATAAATTCACCCTCCAATGCAAAAATTAATAATGACAGTTTCAAAATAACTTACTAAGTGATATAAAATAATAATAACAATAGGTACTATGAGATTATTAAATTTTGTTGAAACAAGTATTCTTCTTCTAAGCTGTAGTTCATCAGTATATAATTACAACACCAGAGTAACGTAGAAGAATGCAGCACTAGAAAAGAAAACCAAAGAAACATGTCCTATGGTGTCACCTCTGGCCCTGACCATACATAATATGAGTTTAAAACCTTGGAAGGGAGTAGATTGTATTCTTGTATTTACAAATACAATATACACACATACACACACACACACACACTTCCACACATATATACAGACATATGCACATATACACACCCACAGACACAAGTATACACACAGAAGAAATTACAGAATGTGAGAATGGCTAGTATCTTTCTAAATCATGGAATTGTTATACAGGAATGAATTAGTTTGTTCTTACAGAGGAGAGGATGTTCTTGGAATCTTCCATTTCCAAAATGCAGCAACACGCCAACATATCTGATGTCTATAACACATTTTAAATCTGATTGTGATAACTCAATAATTGTTCTGTCTACATGCCAAGAAAATGCATCACTGTCTGAACTGATATCTCTTTTTGGTAAGAGGGAAACATATTCAAACTGGCTCTGCACAGGAATCCTCTTACTCTCTGAATAAAGGAAGAATCTGCTCTAGTAAAGCAGTCATGGGTGAAGATGTTATCTTGACTTCATTGGTTTCATGGATTCCAATAGAGGAGAAACGGTTAAACCTAGATGGTAAGAAGATAGCAAAATCGTCATAAAAAAATAAAAGTAGTCTTTAAAAAAGGAGCAACGTGGTGACCAATCTTCTATGTCTTTGGCAAGGATTGCAAACACTATTTTATTAGAACCTGGAGCCAGACAATTGAGTAACGGAGAAACAAGATATCCACAATATTAAGAGAAATTACAAGAGACATCTTAAAAAGAACAAAATATACTTGGCTCACTGAGACAGTTGATGCTTCAGTAGATATGAATAAGTGGTCATAAACACACTTGTACTTATGGGAAAAGGGCAAAATATTTAATATATTTATTATTAAAAAATTACATAAATAATTTTCTGTTACCTGATATATTATGATGCAGATGCCCTACCATTACTCATATGCTGTTAAGGGTTACATAATGGCAGGAGCCCGACTAAAAAGCACCATAAAATCTAAGACTGCCCTATTTCACAACATTGTCTGGATCCTGAAAGATTGAGTGGAGAGTGGTCTAAGGAGGCAGACAAGGGCCTCAGGGCAGTATCACTGAATTGATGTCAGGTTGGCTCAGGGTCCTTCAGCTCTTTTCTTATTCCATTTCCAGCTGAATTCTGTTTGTTCCCTATGTTGCTATTTTTATTTTTATTTTTTTGCCTCTTTTCAATGTAGTCTATGTGTTTGAATCCTGAATCTCCCTAATTGATCTGTAACTGACATCTGCTTGGACATTCTTGAAAAGATGAGCATTTCATTATCCCATGCTTCCTCAAAAAAAAAAAAAAAAAAAAAAAAAAGCTCATTATGTGCCACATCAAAAAGAACCATGCCCTGCGGCAAGTAATACTGGATATCTGGACAAATTTCCTTTGTAAAGATCCAACTTAGTAACTTGTCTGATGATGAAATGATGAAGTACAGGGAACTAAGACATTTTAAATTGAAGACATATGCTTTGAAATGAAACTATATATCTTATGTTTAAGAAGGTACAAGAAATAAATTGTAACACTTAACAATTATGGAATTCCAAGGTAATAAAATAAATTTTATGTTCACATTTTCTAGTAAAAGTTTAATAATGTCCATTTCGTTTTTTTTAAACATTTACAATCTGTTTTTCCTTTACTTTCAAGAAATTTGACACATAAATCTTAATAATTATGAAAAGAAAATCTTTGTGTTCAAAATATTTAAGCAATTTAAGTTGTTTTAGGGTGTTATAAGAAACAGACCTTTCACTGAGTTTGGTAAAAACCTAGAATATTTTTGTAATAAGATATTTCCTATTTTTTAAAACAAAGCATCAGAGAATAAATTTTCAAAGTATACTATGCCTTTGTGTTCTAATGTATACTCACCAATGTCTTAGCAACTACAGAAATACACTTCTACTTTTAAAAACATCTCTTTTTTAATGCATTTAAATTGAAGTTTACACATGATAAGCAAAATAAAATCTTACCTGAGATTACAATAAAAGCATTGAAGCCAGATGTCCTCCTATCAAGGAAAAAAATGCTCTTGAACTAAATTTTGAAGTACGATAGAGAAAAAAAGTATGGTCACTTTTGAACTGAACTTCTGAAGGATTCAATCACTGTAAATCCCAAAGAAAACCACACAGAAAAGTGCTATAAGAAGACTCAGCAAAAAGTTTATTCACATTTTTTATGTGAATTAACGTCAGTAGGTGTGGGGACCCTTCTTGATTGTACGGATGCAGATATGAAGAAAAGGTATTTTAAAGAAGACAGGGATAAAAGAGGCATGGCAAAAATTAAAATACAACTAAGTGTAGTTCATGAATGTTAAACATGTGAGACAGACATAAAACAGACTTTGTGAGACTGGGCAGGGAGGGACTGTAGGATCTTCCCTGCATGATCTAAGCAGACTTCCTTAAGGACATGACAAACATTTGTTCTTCCAGATCAAGGATGAATAAGAGCAGAGTGAATTGACCAAGGCTGTACTAATGTTCAAAAAATAACATGTAAAATCAAAGAAATATAAAAATTATACAGATAGCTTTAAAATGTCAGGCTCAAATAAGAGTAGTTGGATAACTCTTGTCTTTGTATGACAGTTTGGTTGTTAGAAGGAAGTTCACCCAGCTATCTCCTGAGCACCATTTGCCAAATAACTGGAGAAAATAGATATGTTAGTGAAAGAACTTTGAATGGCACACAAATTGGCTTTCTGATTAAAGTTGATTATTAAATTATTTAGCCATCATATTTATTCTAAAATAAAACATGTTTTCCTTTCATCTTAGCCTTGTTTTTCACTCTTAGTTATATGTTAGAATATATTTTCTCCCTTTTAAAGATACTTTCTTTTCACATTGCACTGGATATCTTAATCTTATTCTGTACACTTGAATGACCTTGAAGTAAGAGATCTGCCTACCTCTGCCTGATGAGCATGGAGACTAAATTTGTGAGCCACTATGCCCTGCTGCTTACTGACTTCCTTTACTTCTATTTAAAATCTAACAATAAAAATATAACATACACAGACAAAAGAATACCCACATATGCTCACACACAAAAATAAAAACACAAGCACAAGGTATGTTTAATGTATACAGTGACATTTGTGTTATTTATATAACAAATCTATGAAGGCTTACAAAATAATATGTATGCAACTAATTATGTACATAACTTGATTATGTATACTTTCTAGCAAAGTGATGTTTCTCTTTGGAATATCAACAATCTTGAAGGAGGATCATGGAATCTTATATTAACTGGCATAGTTTTTAAAATATGTGAACGAATGTGCTGAAATAAGTCAGAGATTGAAAGCCATTGTTTTATGGAATATGCATGAATCATATGGGTGGTTTTGCTGGGTAGGATGGTATGGACAATACTCTTGGAGAGAATATAAGCTAAAATCTTTTATTTTTCTGAATCAACTATAATTATATCACTACTGATCTTTTAGTGGAGCAACTATGCTGTTCCATACCCATGGAAATGCTCAGGGAAGGATATATAGACCATCACAGCAGGAGAGAGGGGATACTTATAAAGTGCTACCTCCTGATCTCTATTTAAAAACATTTCGGACTCCATCTTTTATCTGTGTATCTGAACTTTTAAAACAAGATAAAATTGTATTCATGGTGAAGCATGTCAAAGATTTCTAGTGTATTAAATTACCAAGCCCTGGTTCCATAGGTGCTGTGAAGGTTTGAAAGGTTACTAGTGTTGGAGGCTAAGGCTTACCTCATTCACCATAGTGTATAAGACATGATCAAAGAGGGGAAAATGCATAAAACAAGTATTAGTATCGAGATCAAGTTATCCATGTGTATATAATTTAAATTTCCTTTAATGTATTTGGTCTCAGGAATGCCAACAAAAGGAGGCATATCCATCCTTACACATTCACGACAAAAACCCTGTGAAAAGAAGTAATTTTTTTCTGCTTTGTCATTTAAGCTTCACCTACTTTAATATTTATACCAGGCTTCTGATTGAGACACATTGAGTTGTAAGAGAGAAAAATAAACAAGATAAATATCTCTTTTATTTGCACTGTAATTTGGATAAGCTGTGTGGTTTTTTCCAGAACTCTTTCCAAGTGTAAAGCTTCAGTGTCAATAATAAAAAAAAGGCTTCTAATTTTATATTGTATATAATTATTAAAAATGGTGATGTAGTTTTGGTTTAATAACATCAAATTAGTCTGGCGATTTTAAATACATTTAGTCTTCTGTTGTTTATTTAGTACTTTAGAATACAAAATCCATTTATTCACCTCTCCAACGATGTCTTTTCTAATATACTGATATAAATCTGGAAATGTGAAAGTTGCTGCTATTTGTTATAAATAAAACACAACTGGTTATGAATATAACTCAACAATGCATCTGCATAATATAGTGAAAGCCTTTCCTGCATCTCCAGAACCAAAAGCGATGTGTAAGAATGTTATTTTCTTACTTCTTAGTAAATTAAAACATAAACCGACAAATTAACCAGAAAAAAATTTACTCTGCAATGGTTTATTACAGTTATTTTCTATAATGTAAATATTTAAGGAAAATAATCATTTTGGACATGCTATAAAATATTCATTAATATCAGTTTTTATATCAGAAAAATTTCAGCTTCAGCAAAATCTGATCCATTCTTTTATTCACAGAGATATTGCTGATGAAGCCAGTTCTACTTCTCCCTGAATATCCACACAATTAGCCCCCAACACCTTTTCTGCTCCATATGTACAAACAATTCTGAATTAATATATGAGTTTAAAGATATTATAGACATACATATTTTTCACTTAATGGCAGAAATCATTACAAATATACTTTCTTTTGTAAGGCTGGATTCATGCAAACTATTGTAAAATAACGTATATTGTAGGGGAGTGTGCTTTTTTGATGATTTTACACCAAAACATACAATTTTCACATTAAAAGTAAACAACAATATAAACCAACCAGTACCCACAGAGCTCTCAGGTTCTGAACACCAACCAAAGAGTACACATGGAGGAACCCATGGCTCCAGCCTCATATGTAGCAGAGGATAGGCTGTGGGACATCAGTGAGAAGAGTGGCCCTTGGTCTCTGAAGGCTTGATGCCCCAGTGTAGAGGAATGCCAGGACAGGGAAGCTGGAAGCAGGTGGGTTAGTGAGCAGGGAGAGGGGGGATGGGATAGGAGAGTTTTCAGAGGGGATACATTTGTATGCAAATAAAGAAAACATCTAATAAAAAAGAGTAAATCTTCTTAAGGAATAACAAATTCAAACTATTCAATTATAACCATTAGAGAAATTCTGGGGAAACATGCATTCCCTTTCAAAAGAAAGGTTCTCCTGCTCAGAGGCAGATACCATGATGGAAAAGGTAGCCGGGGAAATTTGGGAGTGCTCTTGAGAAGTAAGGCTGCATGGAAGGAAAGGAGATAAAGTGGCAAAGCCAGAGGCTGAAAGGAAAGCCAGGCCCCATGGCTCCTCAGGGTTAGACCATCCCAAACATGGGCCAAGCTTATCTGTGGTCTGACCAGAGCTACAAAGAAGATATGGCTCCCAGAAAGCATGTATTCCCAAGGATGATATTAAACAGGTAAGTATGAGAGAAGGTACAGAGAGGGACTCTCATTACACAATGCAGGTTCGCCTCCAACATGTGATTTCCTGTTTCATTCTATAGTGTCTGGACTGTACAACAATGTGTGCTCAAAAGAGAACTTGACACTTTC
This sequence comes from Hylomyscus alleni, assembly GCA_019843855.1. Classification (NCBI taxonomy): domain Eukaryota; kingdom Metazoa; phylum Chordata; class Mammalia; order Rodentia; family Muridae; genus Hylomyscus; species Hylomyscus alleni. The sequence goes on from JADRCC010577627.1 coordinate 44,958, forward strand.
TTCATCGCTTCTCTTTCTTGGCCAGCAACCTTGAAAATGCATACTACAGGAAAAGTTGTGATCCCTAGGGATCATGGAATTCTCAGACAAGGCTACGAATTCTTACTTATCTTTCACAGATTGTTAGATTTTGTGAGAGAAAAGGCTACAAGAAGAAAATCTGGAAATGTGGACATATAGAACTAACTTCCTAGATCTATTTACCTAAAAAAAAAAAAAAAAAAAACCAGTGTTTTCTACAGCATTCCAAACAACTTATACTTTTGCAAGAATAACTAATTTTAAATTCTATTTAATTAATATTTTTGCAAAAAATATGAATATCAAAGTATACAAAACAGCAAAAAAATTAAAAATTATATACGACAAAATAATTTAGAAATGATGACACATTTTTAAGTGGTTAGTGAAGTTTGATTCTGTATATTCTATAATTACTTAATGAAAACCTAGAATATATCATATGGATTTATGACTGGGTATAAAACACTTAGAGAAAATGCATACAAATTCTTTGAGAGCTCATTTGTTAAAAAGTAAAACGTAATTTAAATGCTAATCTTAATTTCCTTACCAATGACAAAGAGTATAATATATGTATCATACTACCAATATAGGGGTTGTAGGTGCCCTACTTACATTCTTGTTATATTCAGTCATTAAAATTAAAAAGCAACATTTCTTGCAAACGATTCTGACAAGATAGAGACTATATGGATTTTTGGGCAATTCAATCATGTTTTTACTATTGATTATTTTTGTTTCGAATAGTGGGTAAATCCATGTTCTCTGATCAATGACTAAGAGATTTCGAAGACTGACTGTGGATAATGAGGTCTTTACATTGTAATATTGAACTGCCAATCTTATCAGGATGACAAAGATTTTTTTTAATTTAAATTAATATTTTCTTTAATTTTAATTAGATATTTTCTTTATTTGCATTCAAATGTTATCTCCTTTCCAGGTTTTCCCTCGAAAACCACCTATCTCATTCCCCCGCCCCTTCTGATCACCAACCCACCCACTCCAGCTTTCCTATCCTGCTATTTCCCTACAATGGGGCATTGGGCCTTCACAAGAACAAAGACCTTTCTTCCCACTGATGTTGAACAAGGCCATCCTCTGCTACATATGCAGGTTGAGCCCTGGGTCCCTTCATGTTTACTCTTTGGTTGGTGTTTTAGTCCCTGGGAACTCTGGGGGTACTGGTTAGACCATATTGTTCTTCCTCCTATGCGGTTGCAAACCCCATAGCAGTTCCTTGGGCCCTTTCTCTAGCTCCTCCATTGGGGACCCTGTA
>JADRCC010577628.1:0-14678 GCA_019843855.1 Hylomyscus alleni
GGTGCAGTGGGATGAATTCAATTTCCTTTCACAAGTTTGTTTCCCAGTTGTGAGAGATGCTAGAATTAAAATGTTAATGCATGTTATTATATTTTCATTTGTATTTAAATCCTGTAAACATTTCTCATAATCTTGGGAGTGTTACAAGGAGTAGTGTGTGCCTGGGAAACAGAGTTGTCTTGTTAATCTGCATTCATGCATTTGCTTAATGCTGTTTATCATCTTATTCCAGCAGACCCCACAGACTGGGTTTACAGATCAGCAAATGGTGAGGGATGGATTTGCAGTATGTAGAAAATAACAATGAGTTGTAGTAACTTGGAAAGGGACAAGCTGAAGGGCTCAGATTTTTTCACAAGAATGTACTTGTGCACTTGAAAGAGCAGAGAAAAAACGCCTGGTGTGCTTTTTTTGTTGGTGGTGGTGGGTTTGTTTGTTTAAAATTATTTTGTAATGGAAAAATTTCATTCCATATACTGATGTCAGCTGGCACTTTTGCAAATATTGTTAAATTTTAATTACTGTGGCAATTAGGAGGATCTTAGAAAATACTTCTAATGAGTCAAAGTCATATGTTTCTGTATTTACAGTAGAGCTTTAAGGCCCTTGCCATATGCTGTCTCAAGTAATTTTAGTAATTGTCTTGTCTAAATAACATCAGCACTTACCATTCAGTAAAGAGACTACCATTCGTTTAAACATAGATAACATTTGTATTTGTTAATGTTTTGGGTGGCCTTTTCCTGTCTCTTTTATGGACAGCTTCCTGCCGAATAAATTTGAATGTGTATAGCCTTGCCCCACTTCCAGCATATCCATCATGTCTATCTGCAACCTGTCAGGAAAGATGTGATTGTTCAGGCTCTTGCTTTTGGCACCTGTTATCACCCTTCCTTTGTGGATTCTACTGGATCCTTAAGCCAAAAATAAACTCTTTCTTCAATGAGTCAGTTTTTTTTTTTCATTGTGTCTTACCGTAGCAAGAAATAACTCATACAGAAGACTGTATGCTATTTTTTCATGCAACTATGTTCCCACATTGTGCTAAATTACTACAGGTTGAATTCTCTGCCCCATCTTTAATAGCACTTCTAACGTTAAACAAAGAAACATCGTATGTCTAAAACTATGTTTTATGATGACACCTGTAATGATTCATTTCCAATTCTGAGGCCAGCCATGGTTGCTTCTATGGGTATGTGTAACATTTACATAAAAGGTAAGCCAGAGGCATAAGTTTAAAATAAACATAGTTTAAAATATTTTATATGCTGTTAGTGCTATATACCAATGTTAGTAAGTATTTTGCATGCAAGTATTTCTACAGCATTTGAGACTGGTGCCCATGAAACTAGAAAGGTTAACGGACCACCATGAATGTGTATTAAAGATGTTTTTGGACTACCATGTGCATGCTGAAAATCAATGCCAGGAGTTCTGGAGGATGAGCCAGTGCTCTTAACCACTGAAACATCCCTTTAACTAGGATTAAATGTGATTCTATCAGATGAAGACAGAAAATAATGATAAAAGTTACCTGGAGACTCGAAGAAGTGAGTAAAGAAAATATATGTTAAATTTCTTAGTCTATAGGAACACAGTACTAGAAATCAAAAGTAAAAGGATGAATGACATTATTTGCCAGTGAACTATATAAATACATTGTGTGTCTCTGGATATGGGAAACTCCTGTGTTCTATTGTTCTATTAGATTCTCATTCTGCTAGAATAAAAAGTTTACAATACAGACACACACATATGCTCACACATATAAATATGTCTAGCTGTATATACATGTGTGAATATATATATATATATACTTGTGTATATAGTTTTCTCTTTTTCCTTGATTTATTCTAAAATGTGTTCTTATTGTTATGTTCAGTCCTATTTACCTAGGGATAGGTAAATATTCTAAATAAATATAATATGATTCTATAAATAGCCTATGTCTAAGATTCATCTTATCTATCAAATAATATTTTACAAATATATAGCATTACTTGCATGTGTAACTTGAAGTAGCTTTTCATGTTAGTAAGATTTAAACAAGAACACATTCAAATTACTACAATTTAAACAAGAACAAATCTCCACAGACTTTGTAAATATTTTATCTTTAAAGATTCCATTTGCTGTACAAGTCAGCTCAACAAAAATATTAACTAGTGAGTATTTCTAGGTCAGTAACACATCATATTGGTTAGTTTTTAGTCTGTTTAAATATGTCAGCAGCAGGTTGCCAATTATACCTACGAGGAATAATAACCCCAAAAAACTAATTTAGAAAACCACTGATTTTTAAAATTACACAGCTACCAACAACTATTGAAGTGTGAAACTAAGCTAGAACACACAATTCAAAAAATCCACAGCCATAATTATTTATTGCTGAAATATTACAGAACTAGATGATTTCTTCTGCTATAATGCGGCTTTACACTTTAGAAATTAACTTATTTGTGTTTATTGAAAACTGTGACAGTATTCATTACATATGCATTATCATTTGCATTATACACATAAAATTATAAGACAGTGCTACATAAATATTGATATTTACCAATTAATATTGGCATCATAATTTGAATGCAAAATGTATTTAAAGACTCAATCAAGAGTGGAATGCTTGATACCCAGCATGTTGTCCTGCCTTTCCTATTTTCTGGCTGTCGTGAAGTATGTCTCTGTTGTAAGGCCTGCTGCTACCATTATGTTCTTTCTTAACACAACCAGCCAAGCGATAGAGTCAGATTATCATGGACTGCATCTCCTAAAACTGTAAATCAAAATAAATCTTTTCTCCTTTATTTCTCATAGGTATTTGATCACAGTAGAGAAAAGTCTGAAGAGCATACTTGGAACTTTGTAAGCATGAGTGAAGAAAAAATTGAGCATACTGATAAGTATTCTCCCATGTTGACTTCAAGATTGCTAGCTTCATTTTCTCTCATCAAATTTCAGTAATCCGGCTGAAACTGTAGCTCAGTAGTTAGAGTGCTTGTCTAGATTATACAAGGCTCAGCTTTTGATCTACAGCAGTGCAAAATAAACGAATTAAGTAATTAATTAAATCAGTCAGCGGTTAGATTAGACACAAATCATTTTATAGTATAGTCATCACAATGCTTCCAAAGTAACGAGTCCCATCTCTACTTCCAGGGAAATAAATACTAAAATAGACTATCATAAATTCCTTGGCAAAGGAGGTACATGAATTTCAAATGGATTCACTACTTCTAGTCTTAGTAGAGTTCAATATTTAAGCCACATCATGATGAATCTTAATAAATTCATTAATCTAATAAAATACTTTAGGAAGAATTCTGTTCCATAGAAACAGTCCAGTTAAGTATCTAAGTTATCACAAATAAAATGTCAAATGTCTAATTTTGTTGTTTTCCTGAAAATAGAAAAAATAGCCTTTACTTGCAAATTCTCCAAAATTCACTTTTATTCTATTTTCTAGACTTTTAGGATTCTTGGACTTTAAATAGGCTAAGCCAATCTTACTTGAAAAAATGTAATCTAATGAATGTCTTATATAAGTGTCCCCATACACATGAGTGTATTATGTTAAAAAATACATTTTATTAAAGAACAGAATGTTATCTTTATACTATGGTGGATTTAAATTATTCTTTTAGTCTGATATCATGAGACACATTCTGATTCCCAAGGCTTTGACATCTATGCTCTTTGCAAACCTTTGCCCAATGTTTTTATTAACTCAATTTAATAGAACCTTTTTTATGGTGACCTTAAGAATTTAATAACTCCTCAATGCAAGGACAATACCACCTGCAGGCTCCAGTGGGATTAAACTGTGGTAGTTCAATATGTCTGCTGGAACACATTAAAGCAAAGAGGGGTGGAGGGAGAGGCAGCTACACAGATCAATCACTTGCCTCTAACCAACAAGGTAGCTCTTCTGCTTATGCTGGTCAATCCCAGACACGTGGGAAATCTTGGTAATTGCTACAATAATATTCAGCTCTCTTGCAAGATCTTAATAATATTAATCTAACTCTGATCATGTCAGTTATGCTAGTGATCTTCAATTCCAAAGTGTGCCTCATCCTGACAGACACAGTGCATATTTTATAGATCCGATCAATACGTTATTAGTCAACAGCTTGACACTAGCCCACAAATTAATCCTTTTTCTGTCAACCCAGCAGTTTCTAGTCTTTTGTAACCTCATTCCTGTAATATAGATGGGACATGGCTTAATCCAATTAAGATAAAATTAACTTTTTTTTCCTGTGGTACTTTCCTTCTATGTTAATTCAAATCTCTGCAGACAGCGCCTCCAAGCACATAATTTTATGCTTGACCTTTTATGTGCAAGATTAAAGTGGTATAGATATATGCATGGGAAGTCAATGAGCTGTCTTTTTTTTTTTTTTTTTTTTTTTTTTTGCCTTACTTTACCTTCAGAGTCTTGCTGGAAAATATTCAACTGAACACATCAGTTGCTAAATGACATTGATATATTTATTTGAGTTTTAGAAAGGACACTGTCACTTTAGTTTTGTGTTTCATATATGTGGAATCTTTTGTCTTTTTGAAAGGTAAATTAATAATATGGGTGACAATGCCATGGGGATTATTGTAAATGTGACAAGCCAGAGCTGTTCTAACAAGTTGTCATTTGCAAAACTAATCATCTATACTTCTTGTACGCATTCCACTACCTGCTAAGGAAAAGAAGAGTGATAGATGATTATTGTTTGATAAAAGCATTAAGTCAAGTCTTTCTTGCCATTTGATCCATACAGATATTATGTTGAGTCATTTAACAAGGATTTTCCCCCAGAACCTGGTATGTACACCTTGATGTTTACTGTCGTCTTTTTAACATACAAGATCTACTAATCCTCAGGCCAGCCATTTAAGTGGAGTTTATCTCCTGGGAAAATTGTTTCCATTTTCCTTCCACTCCTCCTTCATCTTCCCAGCATGTACTCAGACCCCGAGCTGCCTTTAGGCTCTTGCCTCCCTTAAGGCATTTAGAAAAATTTTACTTTCTTTTACAAATAAAATTTGTTCGGAAGGAAAGATAAATGACAAGTCACATCCATTCCTAGGTGAAATTTAGAGAAATATATTATCTCCCAAGACATTTATGAGAATGAAAATATTTGACCCTGCCACAGAGTAATGTAACAGGACAATCATTTTTGTTTTGCAGACTCCATAAGATAGCTTTTTATTATTTCTAGTTATGGTATGAATAATAACCCTAAAACAGCAAATATTCTACCAGCAGAGTACGGGCTAAATGCACAGCTAGGACTACGGAAGGTATAATTTTATATTTCTGGTTCAGAAGCCCAGTTGTACTGGTTAGATTTTGTCATCCTGCCACAAGCTAGAATCCGCTGGGTGGAGGGAATGCAAGTGAGTAAATAGCTTCATCAGATTGGTCCATGTCTCTGAGGTGTTATCTTTAGTGTTGACTGCCATGGGATGGTGCCTCTCACTGAGCATGGTACCGCTACTGATCAAAACACTATGTCTTCTTATCCTCATAATAATAAACGCTTTCTCCTTAAGAATTTATAAGAAAGGAAGAAAGAAAAAAAAGAATTTACAAGAGAATCTGTGTTTGATTTTTACATTTCAGAAGGAATGCTAGCTTTAATGCATTCTATATGCAATTCAGTAGTATCTGGATATAGATATTCTTATCAGATATGAAGTACATAAAGTTTTATGTGCTTGTGTCAGTGCTAAGAATTGTTTCTACTGAAAGAAATTATGAAACACTTGTTTTTTATTTTACCCCTGCTAACATAACACAGACACAGGCACGCACACACACACACACACACACACACACACACACACCTGAGGAGGGACAGGAAACAAAAGGAGAAAGAAAATGTATTTAAGTGGTTCATTGATATATGTGTAAATTGGCCAACATACAGAGTAACTATATTTAATACCACATTATATTTGCTTTATATAGATTATAAATAATTTTAAAAAGAAAATTCATAATATTAACAAAATATTCTTTAATCTTTACACATGGGCTATTTTGTTTTCATTGTGTTGCAAACCAAGTGAAAATTACCTATGAAATTACTAAACCACACCTATTTCTTTTATCCTTTTGTGAATGGATATTTATATTAATTTGACAAAATTATCGCTTAATGAAAGAAGGAAAAAGGCACACACTTGTAAGCTGGTAAGAATCGTTTTTGTATAGTTCAGTTTGTTAAAGGCCCAGTGTTCCCAAAGTACCCTAGGCCCAGTTGACCACCTGTGTTTGGGTACAGTCTAATATCCCCTGACCACCTCTGAATGTAAGGACCAGTGCCTTATCTGACATGCCTCTTTGGTAAGCTGTGTCTATTTGGAATGGAAAAGTGGATAGGTATTCTTTGTTTGCCTCCATACTGCCTGACTTCCTGCTTCTTAATTGGCATGCAGCCTTTTTTCAAGTGGTGGGAGGCAGACCCTCCATGTGTGTTCTACAGCTGAGCAGCTGTGGTCAGCCAGCTGCCTTCAAAAAGATTTGAAGCTTTATTTCTGAGCTTAGATTTTTAGATATCTTCATTTGAAAAATGAAAGCTCCAAGTCAACTTTTCTCCTGGAAAAAAAAAAAAGATAAAAGACAATTTCATATAGAGATACCATCTAGGGGCCTAAACACAGAGACAGTTGGAGATAGACTATTTAAAAATCTGTTCTACTTCTAGTTAACTTAAGAGAAGTATGAAAAATTCCTGATAGAGCTTACAGAGGCTCAAATAAAGCACAGCTCATGACTTCTTTCCTTTGGAATTCTACTATCTTCTTTCCATGGGGAATGTGCTCACCTCAATAGCTGTAGCTGGAGTGGGTTTTTTTCCTTGTTTGTTTGATTATTTGTTTTTTGCATGAAGATTATTAAGCTGAGCTAAAAATTTAAAAGTGAAAATAAAAAGAAATTATTTACGCAATAAATGCATTGTATAGTTGTCTTGAAATACAAAATCTATCCAAACATTTTAGAAATTTGGATAAATCTGATATTATGTTTTTTTTTCTCCTTTAAAATAAAATCCAGCTGACACACTAATATTTCTACTTTGAGTTTAGTGGTGAAGCTACCCAGGATAATGTGCAAATAGACTCACAAGTAATAGATTTTTCTATATACATATTGTGGTTTTAATAAACAAATGTCAATAGCTACCACAGAATCAGTAGCTCAGTGTGAGATGAAGGTCTTACTTCACTAAATATTACATAAGTACTAATCCACTGATCATACTTATAGCAAGAATTTCCTTGCTAACGTTGTGCATTCTCATTTAATAACTTGGTGTTTTTCAATTCTTTGTATTCTGTACATCATATTGCTATCATTTATTTAGTTTCCATAAAATCATAACACATGCTTATAGTGGATTATGAATACAGAATTATTAATCAGATTCATTCTATGGATGATCAAATTCTCCTAGTGCCTTCTGTATAGATAACATTTGAAGGTTCTAATTTCTGTTCAGTTCCTTTGTTTTTCAAAGTCAATTATCAGAGTGTCATGTCAGGATCAATTGCTTTCCCCAGTCTCCAATAACAGTTCTATATCCCAGTATCTACATTCTCAAAAACTACAGTCATAGACAGCAATGTATCTGCCACTAGCTCTTCAGAGACAACTGAACACAGTTCTGTTTTGTTTAGTTTTGTTTTAAAACAAGGTGACATTATTTGCTCTTGGTTTCAAGGTGCTCAGGTCAGCATACCAGATAAAACTTGACAGTTAGGTGACTCTGTCCACTGTGATAGACCTGCAGTGACAACTCATTCACATCTTTACAGATCATGAAATAGATATAGATCTCAGGCTGCAAACAGAAACAAATATCACTTTCAGTGTCTGACCACAAAGACACACTACTTTAGTTAGGCTACTGTTTTAAAGATGCTACAACCGTAAGCAGCAGAACCTAGAACTGGATGTTTAAACACAGGAGCCTGAGGGGCATATTTCACATTAAAAAAAAATAAAATAACCATCTCATGGCTTGCATAATTTTAATGATATCTTATCCTGATCTGATTTATTAGCATAGTAGTCAAGATTCCCTACATCATTTGGGGATATAAACATAATCATAGGTACAAAGAAGAACTATTAAAATATGAGTGCCATATAAAGAATGTCATTGCATTCAGTGTATGGCTGAGATTTTCCCATTAGAAAACACTATAACGAATGTCATTAAAAACAAAAAAAAGGGTAAGAATCAAAAAATATACAATGGGAAAATGAAATCACCTTCAATAAATGGTGCTAGTCTAACTGGCAGTTGTCATGTAGAAAAATGAAAGTAGACTCATATTTGTCATCTTGCACAAAGTTCACTTACACATATACCCAGCCAATGGATAGAAGCAGGGGAGCCCTATGATTGAATTGGGGAAAGACTGTGATCTCAACAATGTGTGCACTCCTTTTGTGAGAAAGGATATTCACTTCAATTCTTAAATTTTTCTGAAATTATAAATTCAATGAGAAAAGATACCACTAGCATTTATTTGTACATTCATGATGAGTGATAATCATTGACTCAAATTATGAAACACTCGGGAATTGACTCTTGATGATTTTATTGTAGGACAGCAGTCATTCAATAATTTTAAATTATGAATGTTAATTTCTGTTCTTTATAGTTTATCAGAACACAATGCCTATAAATTAAAAGGTCTTATGAATAATGATCTCACAATTAGTAAAAGCAGATGTAAATATCATCATGACATCCTGATGCATGTAGCATATCCCTTAAAGAATGTCACTGTCCTTGCTATTGGTAGTTTCATCTCTATTGCTGTCATTAGTAATATTTTAGGTACTTATAAGCAAACCCATAATTTCTACTAAAGGTAAAGTTATTGATTATTCTCTTTTGATTTGGTTTCTTCTTCTTCTTCTTCTTCTTCTTCTTCTTCTTCTTCTTCTTCTTCTTCTTCTTCTTCTTCTTCTTCTTCTTCTTCTTCTTCTTCTTCTTCTTTTTTAGGTTTTTTTGAAACAGTGTTTCTCCATATAGTCCTAGTTCTGGCTGTCATGGAACTCAGGCTGGCCTCAAACTCAGAAATCCTCTCGCCTCTACCTTCCAAATGCTGGGGTAAAAAGTGTGTGCCATCACTGCCCAGCCTGATTTGATTTCTTAAAGAACACTTAAGTAGGGGGCTGGAGAGATAGCTCAGCAGTTAAGAGCACTGACTGCTCTCCCAAAGGTCCTGAGTTCAAATCCCAGCAACCACATGGTGGCTCACAACCATCTGCAATGAGATCTGATGCCCTCTTCTGGTGTGGCTGAAGACATACACATACTTACATATAATAATAAACAAATCTTTAAAAAAAAAAAGAACACTTAAGTAGAATTCTGAAGTGAAAAGAAATGAAGCACATAAAATATCCATAACATCTACTGACATTTTTTTTAGCTCTTCATTTTGTTGGTGAAATGCACTTAAGACCTTAACATTCTCAGTGGCATTCTTTCTCTTTATTTTATTGTTAGCTTCTTTAAACAGATTGTGGAATGTTCATTGGTGTTCATGATGTTCAAATACCATCTTCAAATATGATGATACATCATTTAATGAAGATTTTTCATGTTTGTTTATAGCATCTTACTGTACTAAAAATTGCAGAGAAAATGAAGAGTATATTACTAAACAACACTACAATATGCAGTATCTCAACTTTGCTTGATATCCATATAAAATTAAAGACACATATCAAGAATGTACCTACCAAATGACACCGGTGAAAAAACGTGATAATTGTATGACAAAATTAAAACATTTTTTATCTTTTCAAAAGTTTCATCTACGTAAGTTGTCTTAGATGTAGACTCCCATTATATTATGACTTTTATTTAGAAGTGTTCAATAAGCCAATTTTGAAGTGACTTTTAACCTTGATGGCAAATTAGAATCTGCATCTGAATAATGAATAAATATTGATAAGATAATCAAGATGAGGATTTCAAAGAACTGTACCAAGCTGCTTCTATTAATCCCATAGCTTTCTGACTAATGTTTGATGTACATCCAAGTCTACTTGGGACACAGACTGAACTAAGCAATCAAAGCCTTCACTATTGCTGCTGGAGTGGTGGTAGACATAAACACTCAATTGATTAGAAATAACTGCCTTTAGCTAGAGAGTTGGCAAGCAGTTAAAAGCATTTGTTGCTCTTATAGAGCACACATATGGCACCTCTCAACCATCTGTTACTCCAGTATCAAAGGATCTAATGCACTCTTCTGACCTCTATGGGCTCCAGGCACATGCATGGTGCACATACACACATCTAGGCAAACACTCATATGCATAAAGGAATATAATAAATAAACTCAAAAAGCAAACAGTTTTACATGTGATTTGGGCACTTTGTGCCATTTTAATTTGTGTGTACAATGTGTGACTGTCTAACTAGGATTATTATCATAATCATCAACTTCAATATTTACTATTTTTATGATGCCATTAATACTTTATGTCATTTAAAATATTAACGTATAACTTTTAAGCCTTTTCTAAAGGAATACCAACATTTATTCCTCCTGTGTAGCATTGGATAAATTGGCCAATAGCCCTTTATATACTTTAGCTGATAGAAAATTCATATCTTATATATGTGATATATGTATATATATATGAGTGATATATATGCATATATATGTATATATGAGTGATATATATGCATATATATGCATATATGTATGTACACATACACACACACACATATATATATATACATATATATATATATATGTCACACATTCAGTGATAACCTTACTCAGTTAATAGCTGTATTAACCCTCAATACTCATTACTGTGGTTACATATTTTAGGATTATTGTCTTACTCATTTTATGATCCATCAATATCTCTTTGTAAAATGGGAGTTGGGTAAGGAATAGCCATGTGTATTCTCTATCTGCTGATTGAGCAATAAGAATAATTTAAAATTATTTAATTATATCCTGCTTATTATGAGCAGTATTGCAGTAAACACGGTCATGTTCATGCTGACATACTAATCATTTACTACTGTTATAGACAGAAATCAATGAGAGTGTGGTTTCCTAGCATATCTAGCTCCATGTTCAGTGGTTACAATGACCATAGAAAGAAAGGAAAGTTATGGAAATCCTGAGTTTTACAGTCAGCAGATAACTTTTTTAGGAACATAATTCATGACAAATGTAGGCTTATCTGAGTTATCAATAGGGATATCAATGTGTAACAGAACATTAATGTGTACATATATTATAATATTCTTCTTTCAAATAAACATTATTTATTAATCATTTACTCTGGTGAACAAAGCAGTTATTTCCAACCTACTAATAATACAGTTTTTGTTGTAGATACTCTGGTGAGTATCATTATATAATGTGAATATCTTGCTTTTTACTTGTTTGTATGCTCTTCTTTGCATTTATACATGTGGTTTAGTTCAATGGTCTGCAGAATATGTAGATATTTCTGCTCTTCCCCATCACTCAGAACATACACAGCTGAAAAGTTGGTTGCTAGTCGTGTTGGCTAATCCTGCAGGAAATATCCTTCAAACGGCATGTCCAATTGCCTTTTGTTAGTCACTGTAAAACTGTAAAATAACACCTGTATTATCAAAGACACCTTTCATTAAACATGCAACATCTTATGGATTTGACATATGGATAAAAATGTGAATCTAAAGTTAATAAAAGTACCACATATTTGTTTCAATTTTATCGAAGCTCAAAGTTCTTCTAGTCTTTCATTTTAGTATGAAATAAGCATGTATGCTTTTAATATTAAGAATATTACACAAAACAAAAATCTGCCAGTCTTGATGAAAAAAATCATCACATAAGTAACCCAAATGAGTAACCCATAAAAATTTGTCATAGTGAATGAGTAAAAGGGCAAAAGTGTAATCTTTCATTTTTGCCTTTCATAATAATTACAGAAGTAGAATAACAGAAAATGCAGAATAAGTAATTTTTGCAGCATCCTCTAGCTTATATGTATATAAATAATATATATGTATATATATTATTTATTTACATTCCACTTATTGACCCTCCTCCCGGGCCCCCTCCCACACTTCTTCCTCCTATTTTTCCTCTCCTCTTCCTCCAAGAGGATGCCCCCCCCCCCGGTCAGGCATCCTCCTTCCCCTGAGTCTCAAGTCTCTTGAGGATTAAGCACATCTTCTCCCAATGAGGTAAGACCAGGCAGACCTCTGCTATGCAAGTACCAGGGACCTTGGACAGGCCCTTGTATGCTCCTGGTTGGTGGCTCAGTCTCTGGGAGCTTCTTGGGGTCTGGGTTAGTTGGGACTGCTGGTCTTTCTATGAGGTCACTTATTCATCTTCTTCAATCCTTCCCCTAATTCAACCATAAGGGTCCCCAACTTCAGTCCAACTGTTTAGTATAAGTATTTGTGTCTGTCTCAGTCAGCGGCTGGTAATTATTATCTTAAAACGATGAAAGTGTACAAATGTACTTTTGAAAATGTATGTAGCTGAATATAGTGTCAGACTCAAATAAAATTTAATGATTTTTTTCTAAAAAGTATTTTATTTATACATTGCATAAATGAAGATATTTTTCATGAAAAGCAACTTTTAAAAAGTTAAGATTAAATTTAGAAATGCCATCAAATTTTGCTTTCCTATCATTGAAAATTAATTTTAAAGCTCAATTGAGCTTAAGTTGTTATATAATCATCTCAAAGACACAAACATACTGTTGATATCTTAGTTATCTTCATTTTATTTGAATTGTATATATGTTTTTTGAAAGCAAAAGACCAAATTATATTGTGGCTTAAAATGAGGAGACAAAGCAAAACACAGGTTTTTACTTACTTGACCCTGCCTTTGATCACTAGGTTTATGAAGAAAAGTCTTGGTGTGATAAAAAACATATTATATTAGGTGCCGTGCTTACATTCTGTCCTTTCCTACTTATGATTAACTAATGCAATTAACTTGCAGAACATTTAATAACTAGTTTATATAATAATGAACATATTAGCTTTCATTATTTGATGATCTGTATGTAGATTAGATTTCAGAAATCTTGTATTACTCATTTTTCTGTTGTTGTGAAGAGACAACATGACCAAAACGATTTATATATACAAGCATTTAATTGGCTAATCATGTTTCCATAAGGGAGATGGTAGAGACCATGGCTATAATGTCAGGGAATTAGGCAAAAGGCAGGCAGGCAGGCAGGCAAGCAGGCACAGTTCTGAAGCAGAAGTGGAGAGCTATATATCAGATCCAAAAGCCAGAAACAAAAAGAGAGCTTAACTGGAAATGATGTCAGCTCTTTTAAACCTCAACACTCATCTCCAGCAACACAGCCCCACCAAAAAGGCTATACCTCCTAATCCTTTGCAAACACTTCCAACAAGTTCAAACAAACCTTGAAATCTATGAGGGGGACAGGTATAACCTGGAAGAAAATAATTATATTTATGTATGTACAGTCTACTATAGAATACAGACATTTGTTATCTAGGGAGTAAAGGATGAGGAATACTCAAGTTGGTGGTAAGCAGGCAAGGTAGCATGTATGTAAAAGGAGATCAGGAAAAGGTTAAATTGAGAATAGTCAAACGCCAGAAATGGCTTAAAAAATCAACATCTTAATAAATGTACAAAGGATATGTCACCTTGTTGCAAGTTAAAATTCATGAAGCCTGATAAGATAATGCTACTCAACAGTCAACTGCAGAAAGGCAGAGATTGAAAACTGAATGGATAGTAAGAAAGACCTAGTTCTAGCAGCTGTTTAGAAATTATCTGGAAAGGGGTATATTGAAAATCTAAGTCTCTTTTAGGTTAGATTCCAGATTAGAGAACACACATTCTGATATGGCATATGTAATCTTTTTTATTAGATATTTTCTTTATTTATAGTATCTCCTTTTCCAGGTTCCTCTCCAATAAATAAATATAAATAAATAAGTAAAATAAAACAAACCTATGTTCCCTTCCCCCTACCCCTGCTCACCACCCCAACCTCTCCTGCTTACTGGCAGTGGCATTCCCCTACACTGGGGCATAGAACCTTTACAGGACCAAGGGCCTCTCTTCCCATTGATGAATGACTTGACCATCCTCTGCTATACATATGCTGTTGGATCTATGAGTCCCACCATGTGTACTCTTTGGTTGGAGATTTAGTTCCTGGGAGTTCTGAGGGTACTAGTTAGTTCATATTGTTGTTCATCCTAAGGGTCTGGAAACCCATCAGCTCCTTGAGTCCTTTCTCTAGCTCCTTCATTGTGGACCCTGTACTCAGTCCAATGGAAGGCTGTGAGCCTCTACTTCTGTATTAATTAGGTACTGTCAGAGCCTCTCAGGAGACAGCTATAAAAATGCCCATCTTGCTGGGCAGTGGTGGCACATGCCTTTAATCCCAGCACTTGGAAGGCAGAGGCAGGCATATTTCTGAGTTTGAGGCCATCCTGGTCTACAGAGTGAGTTCCAGGATAGTCAGGGCTACAAAGGGAAACTCTGTTTCAAAAACCAAAAAAAAAAAAAAAAAAAAAAAAAAAAAAAAAGGCCATCTTGCCAAAAGCAATCTACACATTCAATGCAATCCCCATCAAAATGTCAAATCAATTCTTCACAGTCTTAGA
>JADRCC010577630.1:0-15884 GCA_019843855.1 Hylomyscus alleni
GAAGAGGAAATGCACTCGATGTGCAAAGAAGTATTGCTACCACTTGGTGGCACAATAATCTACTTTATCATCGTGTCTCACGCTCAGCTGCCTAGCTGGCTCTAAGCCTAGAGAACTGCATAGCAGCAGGCTTGCCCTTTAGCTCATACAAGGGGATTCACTTGCCAGTGTGAAGAATATTTAAAATGTAGAGATATAGGCGCAGCAGAGGCACAAAGGACTGAGTGCAAGCTTTGCTTTTACTATCTGTGATTATCCACTCTCTCCAATTCAGACTAAAGCATAGATCGATCTGTAGAAAACCTTACACTTTGTGCATTTCTGGAAGAAATGGAGATCAAATGCCTGAAGCTGCACATGCTAAGTAGACGCCACTCCATGAACTACACATCAAGTCCACTTCTGCATGTAGAGGGCTCTGGGAGTCTTCTGGACCTTGTAAGGATGACATTCCCAGTAGCCAGGAAAAATCAAGGAAATAAAAAGGTAGAGGTGATACTCTCAGGCCTCACCGAATGCAGATGTGAGATGGACCGCCGCGTGCATTTGGTCCATCCTGGCATACATCCTGTTTTAGAACTAAGTAGCTGTGTGTGGGTTTGAATTTTAACTGCCCCTTGTCTAAGACTGGAACTTAATCCAAGTATTTAACCTATCTGAGCTCAGAGACCTCTGGTGCAGAATGGAGAAAAGACTGCAAAAGAGATAGTATGTGGATTCTGTAGCTTGGGATGATGGGTGCTGCCAGTGTCTGTTGTTACTACAGAGGCATAAGCGTTACTACATGGCTTGAAGTCTGTCCATAGATAGTTCTGATCAGCTGATCCTAGGATACTCTGCAAATATCGCTTTTAATTCATGTGCCCAAGCCCATAACTAATACATTTAGAGAATTGCATAGTATTATTCCCCCCTAATCTCCTAAAGTCTTGTCTTCCTTTCTTTAAACGGGTTTTTATCACATTGCCTGGGAGGCCTAGGACTCACTCTGTACATGAGGCTGGCCTTGGGCAGTAATCCTCCTGTCTCTGCTACCTGAGCATTGAGATTAGAAGCATGAGCTCCCACACCCAGCTTCCCCTGAGCTTAATGAATATATATGTCTCCAGAACCCTCTCTCATATACTGACGTAAAACAGAAAGATTGAGAGTTCTTACAAGCTTGTGTAGAAAGGCAGCCCAGCATTTCTTCTGCTTGCTTTCTTAGATGATTTACTTTTCAGTAGCTCCTGTCCTGTGTGGTAGCTAAAACTACAAGTCCTAGATAAAACCCATAAAAACAAAACAATATTCTAACTGAATCCAGGGCAGAGCAAACTACCCCCAAAGGTATGAAACCCATTCTGACATCAACAGCCTGGCAGTGACGTGCTTTGAAACAGGAGCAGAGAAGGAGCTTAAAGCCTCACTCTCCATTAGCAGGTGTCTGCGTGTGATACCGAATGACAGAGGCTGATTTTCAGTTACACTCTTCTTTGGCACCACATGTCTAAAAAGCTGATGCTATCCTCTGTCACAGCCAGTGGGCACTCGAAATAGAGCCCGTGACAGATGATGATGAAAAGGCCTCCTCCGTTAGTTTTGAAAAGAGCTTTTACCTGGTTCATCCTATTGATTTTATGGTATGCCTGCAGTAGATGAGACAAGAGCCTTTCCATAGCTAGTTAAAGACTATAACTTCCAAGCAGCCAGAGAGAGGTCTTGAATAAAACACAAACTGCCGTTCTAAAGGCCGACTTTACGAAAAAGAAATGAACCAATCTATTGGGTAATGAAGGCATAGGTATTCGAACCTGCACCTGTAGGAGAAAGGCATGTTCCAGAGAAACCTCCCCCAGGAACACTGGGAAAAGGTTATTTTCAATGTAAATGGCTGATTTGAAAATAGTTTTTTTTAATTAAATCATTTGAAACCAGAGTCTACCATGGTAAGGAAAATCGGCATTTATGTTGATTTGATCATCCAGTAAGCAATGGTCAAAGGCAGCTCTCCAAGTCTGGAACATATCCAGAATTTCAGGTCATGTCACATGCAAAATAATGGGCTTTACTATGACTGGTATACATGTGTATCATTTGCTCTGCTCATTCTCTTCCTCATTAGCCTCTCTTACTCTCCCTCCACATGCTGCATCCCTCAACACTGAGGGTTGGCTTGCCTAGGAAAGAGGGAAAGGCACAAAGCCAGCTCCAGCGTCTAGATTTCACGCGCGGGGGGGGGGGGGGAGTTCTCGGT
Organism: Hylomyscus alleni; assembly: GCA_019843855.1. Lineage (NCBI taxonomy): Eukaryota > Metazoa > Chordata > Mammalia > Rodentia > Muridae > Hylomyscus > Hylomyscus alleni. The sequence goes on from JADRCC010577630.1 coordinate 2,237, forward strand.
GAGACAGAGCACCTCATAGAACAAAAGAGGGACAAGGCTACAGTGAGCGGCTGCCATCGTATACAACCTCACGGAAAGGTCTTATTGCTAAGTTGACATTAGCATCAACATCCCACCCCAAATTCCACAGCTGGATCAACTACGACTTCCCTTGTGCTCCCTAGACTTCCACACCCTCTTCTTGGCCGGGGGACTGGTTACGAGGCCATGACCAGTATGACCTCGCCAAGGAAAGGACTGAGAAGAAGGTACCAACACAAAAATAGCAAAACATATGTCCCCCCCACGTGCCTTGCTTCCAAGTTTACTTTGCTTCTTTTAGTCTTCCTTTGAGACGGTAGTTACGACAGTAAGGAGTTCGTGCAAATTTGTACACATTCTTGGCAGGAGTGTAGTGGGAAAGTAAATATAATGATGAGTGTGTGTGTGTGTGTGTGTGTGTGTGTGCATGTGTGTGTACTGCCAAGCACAACCAATTGATGCTAATGTTGATGCCATTCCTCAGTTAATATATGCTGGCTTCCAAACAGCATGATGATTTTCCATTATCATTACTGTTTTTTCCACTTACTAATTCACTTATTTGCAATTATTTTTTCCAGACACACCCATTTATATTATTCAGCTGGACTCCTTTCATTTTCTGTTCATACCCTTTCTCTAGGAGTTTAGGCCTAGTCTCAGCTCTGTCTCCCCATGTGACTACCAAATGTGTGCTTGTGTTTGTTCTTGCAGCAGTAATACAAATAATAAGTACCTACTCTATTCTACTCCATCTCGGATACTGTCCTAAGCACTTTATCGGCATTAACTGAGTTGATGCTCCGAATGCCTCTGGGATAGCAGCGTCTGCTGCCTACATGCTACACACGAGCAAGGAGTCATCCTGGGAGTGCTTCTAGCATGACTCTCGCAGCCATTCGCTATCGTGAGGAAATCCTTTATAAATATTCAGATGTGCTCTGTGTTCTCAAAGTGGTTTTGTCATAACACCAGCACAAGCCCAGGAGCAGGAAGCCCCTTCAGTGAACAGATAGTAAATACTTCGGAGTTGTGAGCCACATACTATTTCTGCCAAATTCTTCCCTTGGTTTTTTTTTTTTTTTATAATTCTTTAAAATGCAAACACACAGTGACGCACACATGAACACACTCACGTGCACACGTGCACACATGCACATACACATGCATGCACTCACATATGCACACACACATTCATGACACATACACTCACATGTACGTGCGCATACACACACATACACACACACACACACACACACACACACACACACACACACACACACACGCACGCACGCACGCACGCATGCGCCATGAATTATGTCAGTCAGAACAAAGCAAGCTGAAGACCAAACACAGCCGAGGTTAGTGCTTCCACTCCCCCAACCAACACACCAGCTTACCACAGAGAAAGTGGACCTTGGAGTGCTACTGAAAACATTATTTCACTCTGTCTCCCCTATCTGTACCACTTGAAGATGCTTGGCATATGGATGGGAAGAGAAACAGATCTCTGAATAACAAGACTTGGCCAATTGCTCACAGCCCTGATGGTGACTGCCCTGAGGGCTGAAGGTTCTTTTCACTTCACCTTCTACTACTTACTCACAACTCCATGCTGCAAACTAAAGCCTCAGGCCACAGCCAGCCTCCTGGGTTCCTGCTGTATCCCACCCATGCTAAAATTCCTAATCATAGTAGGGCTTCTATCCCTAGGAGCTAGTGTGTGTGTGTGTGTGTGTGTGTGTGTGTGTGTGTGTGTTTCTTTTTTTATTAGATATTTTCTTTATTTACATTTCAAATATTATCCCCTTTCCTGGTTTCTCCTCTGAAAACCCGCTATCCCATCACTTCTCCTCCTGCTCACCAACCCACCCACTGCCTCTTCCCTGTCCTGGCCTTCTCCTACACTGGGGAATCGAATCTTCAAAGGACAAAGGGGCTCTCTTCTTATTGATGACCAACAAGGCCATCCTCTGCTACATATGCTACATACTCTTTGATTGGTGGTTTAGTCCCTGGGAGCTCTGGGGTTACTGGTTGGTTCATATTGGTGTTCCTCTTAAGGGGCTGTAAACCCTCCAGCAACTTGGGTCCTTTCTCTAGCTCCTTCACTGGGGACCCTGTGCTCAGTTCAATGGATGGCTGTGAGCCTCTACTTCTGTATTAGTCAGGCACTGGCAGAGCCTCTCAGGAGACAGCTATATCAGGCTCCTGTCAGCCAGCACTTGTTGGCATCCACATTAGTGTCTGGATTTGATGATTGAACATGGTATGGATTCCCAGGTGGAGCAGTCTCTGAATGGTCATTCCTTCAGTCGCTGCTCCACACTTTGTCTCTGCAACTCCTTCCATGGGTATTTTGTTCGCCCTTCTAAGAAGGACCAAAGTACACTTTGTTCTTTCTTCTTCTTGAGTTTCATGTGCTCTGTGAATTGTATCTTGGATATTCGGTGCTTTTGGACTAATATCCACTTATCAGTGAGTACATATCATGTGTGTTCTTTTGTGATTGAGTTACCTCACTCAGGATGATATTTTCTTGTTCCATCCATTTGCTTAAGAACTTCATGAATTCATCGTTTTTAATCCCAGAGTAGTGTAGATTTACCACCTTTTCTGTATCCATTCCTCTGTTGAGGGGCATCTTGGTTCTTTCCAGCTTCTGGCTATTATAAATAAGGCTTCTATGAACACAGTGGAGCATGTGTCCTTAGTACATGTTGGAGCATCTTTAGGGTATATGTCCAGGAGTGGTATAGCTGGATCCTCAGGTAGTACTATGTCCAATTTCCTGAGGAGCCACCAGGCTGATTGCCAGAGTGGTTGTACCAGCTTGCAATCCCACCAGCAGTAGAGGAGTGTTCCTCTTTCTCCACAACCTCTAATCTGCTGTCACCTGAGTTTTTTATCTTAGCCATTCTGACTGGTGTGAGGTGGAATCTCAGGGTTGTTTTGATTTGCATTCCCATGATGACTAAGGATGTTGTACATCTCTTTAGATGCTTCTCAGCCATTCAATATTCTTCAGCTGAAAATTCTTTGTTTAGCTCTGTACCCCATTTTTAATAGAACTAACTGGTTCTCTGGAGTCTAACTTCTTGAGTTCTTTGTATATATTGGATCCTAGCCCTCTATTAGATGTAGGGTTGGTAAAGACCTTTTTACAACCTGTTAGTTGCTGTTTTGTCCTATTGACAGTATCATTTGCCTTACAGAAGCTTTGCAATTTTATGAGGTCCCCATTTGTCATTTCTTGATCTTAGAACATAAGCTTTTGGTGTTTTGTTCAGGAAATTTTCCCCTTGTCCATGTGCTCAAGGCTCTTCCCTACTTTCTTTTCCTTTTCCTTTTTTATTATTTTTTTTATTTTTTGAGACAGCGTTTCTCTGTATAACCCTGGATGTCCTGGACCTTACTCTGTAGACCAGGCTGGCCTTGAACTCAGAAATCTGCCTGTCTCTCCCTCCCAAGTGCTGAGATTAAACGTATGCACCACCATTGTGGAGCCCCCCACTTTCTTTTCTATTAGTTTCAGTGTATCTGGTTTTATGTGGATGGAGGTCCTTGATCCCCTTGGCCTTGAGCTTTGTACAAGGACATAAGAATGAATCGATTTACATTCTTCTGCATGCTAACTGCCAGTTGAACCAGTACCATTTGTTTAAAATGCTGTCTTTTTTTCTGCTGGATGGATTTAGCTCCTTTGTCAAAGATCAAGTGACTATAGGTCTGTGGGTTCATTTCTGGGTCTTCACTTCTATTGCATTGATGTACCTGGTGCCTGTCACTGTACCAGTACCATGCAGATTTCATCACTATTGCCTTGAAATACAACTTGAGCTCAGGGATGCTGATCCTCCAGAAGTTCTTTTATTGTTGAGAATAGTTTTTGCTATCCTGGGGTTTTTGTTATCCCAAATGAATTTCAGAATTGCTCTTTCTAACTCTATGAAGAATCAAGTTTGAATTTAATGGGGATTGCAATGATTCTGGATATTGCTTTCAGCAAGATGGCCAATTTTACTATACTATTCCCGCCAATCCATGAGCTTGGGAGATCTTTCCATCTTCTGAGGTATTCTTCGATTTCTTTCTTCAGAGACTTGAAGTTCTTGTCATACAAATCATTCACTTATTTGGTTAGAGTCACACCAAGATACTTTATATTGTTTGTGACTAGTATGAAGGGTGTCATTTCCCTAATTTCTTTCTCAACCTGTTTATCCTTTGAGTAAAGGAAGGCTACTGATTAGTTTGAGTTAATTTTATATCCGGCCACTTTGCTTAAGTTGTTTATCAGCTGTAGGAGTTCTCTGGTGGTATTTTTGTGGTCGCATAAGTATACTGTCATATCATCTGCAAATAATGATATTTTGACTTCTTCCCTTCCAATTTGTATCCCTTTGACCTCCTTTTGTTGTCTAATTGCTCTGGCTAGGACTTCAAGTACTATATTGAATAGGTAGGGAGAGAGTGGGCAATCTTGTCTAGTCCCTGATTTTAGTGGGATTGCTTCAAGTTTCTCTGCCCATCAGGTTCTGGTTTAAAATGGAAAATGATTGACAGACTCACGGCTGAAGTGGTAAAGAAGGAACATGGGAAATTGGGGATCATGGTCACACGGACCTTGAGAATATCCGTTCTTTGGTGTGGGACATAAAATATTCAGTTAAAAGCAGACAGCAGTGGCCTCCCTCTTGGCCTTTGCTTTCTTGGAGCACCGGCACCACACATTATAGCCAACCAGGATAACAGAAGTGCTGGAGAGATTCTTTTGGGATTCAGATAGTTAGCCATGCTTCTTGCTACACATGCCTCTCTCACACCTTAGCAGGGAGCAAAATGATGGAAAGTAAAACTGTCATCTTGTGTCCATGACAAGAAAACTCCAAGAGAATCACAGTCACTCACCCTTAACAAGCCCCACATCCTGTCTTGCTGGGGCGGGTTAAACAAGAGGAGAAAAAGAAAACTGTCTGGCTTCATCCATCAAGATTTGGGATTTTTTTTTTTATTATGTACAAGTAAACACAGAGCCTTCCTGACAAATTGCTCTCTGGATTTGTTTGTTGAGTTTCTCTTTAGTGTCTGTTGGAACCCTACAACCTCTGACTAACAAGGGAAGGAGTAAAAATCCTTATCACTGAGGATTTGCTGTCTTCAATTCAGGAGGCTTGAAACACCTAGCTCATTATGAACTGCACTGGCCACAACATCTGTTGGATTCTCACAGGACCTTTGCAAACAGCTTCTTCCTGCCCGACAAACATCACTAGCTGTGTCCTCTTCACTTGAGCTTCAGTGTAGGTAACACTGTCCAATCCAGCGCCTTCTTCCTATCATTAGCCTTGTGCCTCACCACCCATCAGTCCCCACAGATTTGAAGTTGACAGCTTGTTTACACATATACTAATTTCCTTTTGCAAAAGAACATAGATGTGTCTTCATGTCTCAGGTACAAGATGCTTGAAAGTTGTTATAGTAGCAGTTAATAATATTAATGTGGCTGTTATCTATTTCCTTTACTTTTTTAAATGTGTATTGATGTTTTGCCTTCATGTATGTCTGTGCCTATGGAGTCCAGAATAAAACACTGGATTCCCTGGGAATGGAATTACAAAAAGTTGTGGGCCACAATGTGTGTGATTATATTTGAACCTGAGTTCTCTAGTTAAGAGCCTAAACTCAACCACAGAGCCTTCGCTCTAGCCGCTGCAGCTACCCATCCCTTAATGTTGCTTCCTAGTTTCAAGTATTAACTTACCTGATTTTTGTCAAGTGAAAATTTTGAAAGGTCTTCGTGACTTCCCAAAATTCCAAACTTCTTTTCTTCATTTCTCTGTAAAAGATAGATGTTAAAATGAGTCCAGTAACATAGCCAATTTTTACTCTTCAATTCATATCCTAAAATCTATCTGCTCTAATTCCCCAGAATGTTTTAGTGACAGAAATATATTCTTTTTGAGTCTTCCTTTTGGCAAGTCCTTGAACATTTATTTAAACCCTAATTTTTCTCATGTTACAATTCTTATCAAACCTTACAACTGTGTATTTAGTTACATTGAGTAAAAGATTTTTTCCATTAATCCACTGACTCCTATAAATCAGATATCTGGAGGAAGGCCATAGATGCATGTTTCCTCGAAATTTCTATGCACAATTATTTTGAATTTTAAAATCACTTTCTATATTGATTTGATTTAGTCTCTGCAATGCGGATGAAATTTTGGTTCCTTCTGCTGGAGAGGAAATCTGAACCCATGGAGCTTGTCCCCGATTCAGAGTCCCACAGCTGGAACAACTTTTGAAAAGTGTTTTCCTTCCATCCAATTACAGCCAATGGTAGACTGGTAACATTTCAAGAACCCTCAAATTGTTCTGTTCAATGGGCCACCCAGTCTAGGGAGGAACTTCTCTGAGTTCCTTTTGTCAAATCCTCATAGTTTTCTGATTGGCAACAGTTACAGGAGCACCCCACTTCTTATGATTATTCACCACTCCGTTGGGTAGACCTTATCATTCTGACTTTGTTCTTTATAAAATTCAAATTGAACTATTTATAACTTTTGCTCAATGCCTTACTTCTCAATTTTTGAAGAGATTAAAAAAAATGCCTATAATCTCTACCCAAAATGAATATTCTAAAAAGATTCTTGTTCCTTTCAAACTCCTTTTTTAGAAGAAACTGACAGCTACCTTAATTATTCTCATACACTCTCTGCATAGCTGTCCCCACCCTGACCCACCTCTCCCTGAAGTAGCTGGAAACTTAACGGTGAGCCTTGATATGCTATTCGGCAGCTAAGAAGGAGCCTTGTGCAGAGTACGCATAGCACTATGAATGTGTTTGAGATATAGCTCACTACTGCGTGCCTTCTAACCCAGCACTCGAACATTACTCTTGATCTGTTTTCCTTGAGATCAACTTGCCCGCATGGATTCTCATTTCTGGTCAGTAATCTTAGACCTTCCTTCATCAAGCACCTTGCTGCAGGCACTGGCCTCCCACATTCTGAGTAAGTAGTCATTCCTGAACTTTGTAATGGAGATGTTATGTTCGAGTCAACCTGGCTCCTATCGGCTGTTCATAACTACTGACGCTTCACTAACAGTGAAGTGAGGAATGTGGGCATCAAGAGCACAATAAGGCTGCTCTCACTTTCAGTATCAGACAATGCTTTGATTTAGTTACTTTCATGGATTTTTCTCACACTCGTTTTAGGTAGGAATTGTCCAGTGTGTTCTTTTTAGTCAACAAACCAAGGAGCCCCACATATGTAGTTAAGAGTAGTGAGAATTGAGGTACATCATTCATTCATGGACAGCTTCTTTAAAAGGGTATGCTCAGTGGTTACCATGAGAACAATTATGACCATAGAGATTATTGATCAAGCTGATCACCTTGTTCATCTCTGCATCTTCTTGGAAGCCTTTCTTATGACCCTGGATGAGCTCTGACATCCATTTCTTAAATTTCAGTAGGAGATAAAGCAGGGACTTTGGACTTGGCACAAGATTGAAGGGTACAGGAAGTGTTCTTCCCTCCTCAAAGTAAGAAAACCACAATTTGGCCCTTGCAAACTTCCACTCCACATCCGCATCATCCTGTACAAATAGAGGTGATCACTCAGCATGGAAACAGAATTATCAAGTTCTTGTAATACCACATGACTAGAAAGAAGAGGCAAAGGCTACAAAGGGCATAAGACTCCCAAGAATGAGAACTCTGTGGTACACTTGAAGCCACATTCCTTCTAAAGTCTGCTTCAGACTTTACTAGACTTTCAGGAAAGCTGATCTCAAAACTCATAAGTGCTTATAAACACTAGGCATAGGCAAGACATCAAGTCTACTTTCTTAAACTTTGAAGAAACCTGTAAAAGGGTATTGTTCACTCAGTCATGCATTCATGCATTCATTCAGGATACTTCTGGAATATAAACTCACATAGTCATCCATTGCCAACTTGAGAATAGATTAATTCTGAATATATCTCAAAAACAGATTAGGACAGTAATATTACTTCTAAACATTTTTTGCTTTTTTTTTTTTTTTTGGTATTGTTGTTTGAAATGGAATCTTACTGTATAGCCCAGGCAGGTCTGAAACTCATGTTAATCTATCTGCCTCAGTCTTACAAATGTTGGGATTACAGGCCTGGGCCACAACATCTGACTGTTGGTAATAACTTGATAAAAATAATTACTAGGCACAGTGGCACATGTACCCAGAAGGTAGAGGCTGGAGGACCAAGAGCTCAAAGTCATTCTCTGCAATGTAGCAAGTTCTAGGCTAGCTTGAACTACAAGGAATTCTATCTCCACAAAAAGCAGAACACCAAAACATCACAAAAAATAAAAATAAAAGTTCACCTTGTTACAGTCTTAAGAAACAGTGATACATTAGACATGGCTACTCCCTGGATTTTCCTGACTCAGCATATCCCATGAATACTGTGTTGAAGATCAAGGTTAAACTCTTCAGCATTCCTTGACCAACATTGACCAGAGAAGCATGGAACGTGGAGATATAACAAAGCAGGCAGAGTCTGCTTCATTCCATTGATTATTAATCCTTACACTACTTGATGTAAACATGGACTATAAGATCATATAGATTCCATACCTCAATTTCCTGGAATGAACTGTTGATCATCGCAATTAACATATTTAGCAAAACAATGACCATCGTGACATTATAGACACCATACAGAACGTAGCCAATGTTTTCAATGAACTTGTGATTGTAGTTGATGACCACCGACTTCACTTCAGAAAGACCAAATATAGCCCAGAACAGTGTCTTAAAACTTTCCTCAACTCTGAGGAATCAAGTAGAAAGAAGAATATGAGAAAAGATATAAATACATAAAAATAGTATCATCATAAATCCCTTGTTTCGGTTTCCTTACAAACTACTACTCACAAGAAATCAAAATTGCTTGAATTTTTAGTTTCCCTTATATAAAATGGGTAAAATAGCAGATCTGAGTTCATTGCAAATATCTGATACTATGAATTTGAAGCATATGCCTTGAGGTTTAGCATTGGATAGACAGTAAATACTATGAGACAACATCATAACTAATAAACATTTGTATTTAAATGATTGATGGATTTGGAAAAGTTAAATGAGTTGCTTTAAAAATACAACTTGTTAGAGTGATTTTACTCTCTGTTCATCTGTACTTCTGTTCACACAAAATAAATAGATAATAATAATACATCAGAAAATATGGCACTATAAATATGTATATAAATATATACAATGGCACCAAAATTCTTGGGAATTTTTGCCCTGGGAAAAATTATCATGCTGTAGGCATAATGGCTTGTCTAGAGTTAAGCCTATGTTTAATCCAGTTGATTTAATTTTCCTTTTAAAAGTGCACTACAGAAGACTATGAAAAACAGTAGACTCTTCCTGAGATGCCATTTGTCATGTGACATGAAGACTGTGACGTTTAAGACTTTAAATGTTAAAATATTGCAGCACAATATTTTCAAGTGTGTATGGGGGGAGAGTGGGTGGTGGTGGGTGGTGGTGGTGGTGGTGGTGGTGGTGGGTTCTAGGACCTGAGCTAGTCGAGCAGCCGTCCTCATCCCTAGTGTCCCACAGTCCCCATTAATGAGAAGACTCAGGATTTAGGACAGTGGATGCTAACTAGCAGACGTTGTCAGCACTTCAGCAACATTGTTTAGTTTTAGTGAGTTTTGGTTTCTTCTTTTTGTGGACTAAAAACAATCAAGGTATGTGTGGGGAGTATTTGTCATCTAACCTGTCTCTAAAAGCATTATTCATCATTATTTTATATTGGGAAGGTTCCTTTATGCTAGTCTTACAATCCATTGTAAGATCTCCTTGTCTTGCTGACAAACAGCAAGAGAGGAGGACTGCACCAAAGCGTAGACCTGCAAGCATAAATGCTGTGGTCAGATGCCCTCCTAATCTTCTAATCTGCAGTCCCCACCATCACGACGCCTAGAGCCACGTACGTTGTGAAGGCTTCGTTCTGCTTTGCACCGATGTAGTAGGAGTAAAGGTTGAACATGCCAATCATAAAGGCCACAAACACCATGATGAAGATGACCATGAATTTGAAGATATCCTTCACGGTCCTTCCAAGCGAAATCTGCAGAGGTCCAAAACTTTCATTTGCTGGTAAGATGTAAGCTATTCTGGAGAAACTTAACACCACAGCAATTGCGTAGAGACCTTCAGAGATGATCTGAGGATCAGTAGGGTCCCACTTTATCCTGGCTAGAGATAAAAAAAAAAAAAATCAGAGACAAAGAGTACGGTAAGTTCCTATGGCTTGTTTATTTAGGTAAATTCTTTTCTGAGAAAATAAATGTATAATCACAATTCCCAAGTGAAACTTTGTGCTCTGAAGAGCTTCTCAAGCATTTGCACTATATTCTGACTTGATTGGTGTGGTTCGTTATGAATTTTCAGTATGGTATAGTCCTGTAGAGCAGTTGAGCAACTGATTCTGTTGATTCTATTGATAGCTACAACTGAAAGAACGTACTCAAATTACTCCTCAGGTTCATTTCTCCCTCTCCAATAACTAGGTGCTTCTGCTCCTGTGATTCTCATATGCCTTCAAAATTTAATAGATTTACATATGCACAGTACTTAAAAATGTAGCATTCATCATCTTGAACTATAACTACAAAATACTGTCATTTGAGGCTTATCCTTCTTGTTATTTAAACTTACTAGAAATACCTTTTATTGGTCAGTAAAACTAGTCTATTTTTGCCACAAATTTTTAATAATTTCTTATGGCATTATTACATCAAACCATCAAAACCCACTTAAGAGACAATTATGAAGAAAAACGCAACACAGTGTATAAGAAGCAGGAAAATATAATTATAATTTTGCATTTCCTTATTTTCAGAGAATTAGGAAAGGAGACATAACTTATGAATATGTTTTCTTTTTATAGTGTTTTGAATGTTCCCTATAAATAGATATTTTTGAGTAAATTTTAGAAACTCTTTAAATAAAAACTTAGAATTGAAATAAATACTAAGAATTCATAATGAGGAGGTTTTAGGGATATAGATAGTAAACCCACAAAGGTGCCAGTTGAATATTAATAGATTTCTTACTAGAGACTTTCAAAATATCCAGCCAAATATGTATGGCTTCTTAATGTAGGCTTTGCCTGAGCATTTGACAGGATTACAAGTTGATGGCAGGAGTCCATTAGACATTTGTCTAATCAAACTGTTCAGAAATTGTGAAATGTTGAAATAGAAAAGTTCACTTTTGAACTATATACACATGGTGAAATGATACTTGAGTTTAAATAAGAAAGGAGATGATGATTGCAAAACCATGATGAACATCATGCTATGTGAAACAAGACAGGAGTGGAAAAAAATCTCACGATGTCACTTATATGTGTGATCTCATAGAGTACAGCATTGTGGTGGTTGGCAGGTATCAAGTCATGTGGGTCAGAGTGAAGAAAATGCTGTAGTCAGACACAAGCCACAAATGCTGGTGTTATTCTGTATAGCATGGTGCTTCTAGTTATCAACAGTGTATTGTGCATGAGAAAATTACAGAAGACAGTAGCTTTTAAATGTTCTTACCACACAGAAAAAGTATGTGAGGTGATTGATATGTTAATTATATCAATTTAATCATTATGGCATGTCAACATATGTGACATTGAATCCACATACACATGAGTTGAAAAGTTTATATTTGAATCTATTTTCCTTTCAAGACATATAAACTGTTTCAAATGAAAAGAGTCTTTGAAGTCTCCAGAAGGGCTCTCAGTAAATAGTTTCTAACCTGTTTCTAACCAGGCATTGAATAAGTTGAGAGATAAAACAAACAAACAAATGAATAGGAGTTGAGCCCTAATCATCATTCCTAAACTTGATAAAAGGGTAGATGTCCTAAGTCTGAGCCAGATAGATCACCAAGACTGAGTAGCACAAGTTGGAAGACTTAGCATCCATTTTTCAGCTAGCAATGGGCCAGGCCAGTGTTCTCAATGAGGAGTGGCATGGTGTTTGCCGTAAGTAGTTGTTCTTCAGGGATGCTTCTGTGGGGACCAGAGCAGCCCCACGAGACTAAAGATGATGATGCCAGTCCCACGACCAAAGCAGACTTTGTTACCATCCCAGATTAATAAACCAGATGAGTTCTTTCTTTCTCTCCCCAGGAGAAAAGTGACTAAGGAACAGAAACAAAGTTCAATGTTTGCCAAAGGAAAAATCATCCCTCACATGGAAACTTGACTTGGGGGAAATCTAGTCCTTTTGAATATACAAACACTATCAATAAGTAATTTTATGTGAAGTGGAGAAAAACTGCTACTACTGATGTCTCTTTCACAGAAATTAGTTTATCTTCACCAGATTAATCAGTATTATAAACTCACCCAGATTGTAGTATTTGACGTTGTCGCCCAGGGTGACTTTTGTCAAGTCCTTTAAAGTGTCATTTGCATCAATGATGCTCTGAGCTTTGGATGCGTGCCAGAATGCCATAAATCTTGCAATGAATGATGCTGCAAAGATTGCCAGCATCCCAAAGTCAAGCATATTCCACAACTCAAATAAGTATTCTTTGGGGCCTTGAGTCCAGATTTCTTTACATTCAGCCCATATCATGCCTGCATTAGTAAAGGGTTAATAAAACAGATCAATTTCATTCTAACTTTAGCTCTTCCATGAAGAAAAACAGTTGGGAAAGTCTTATCGGCTATGCACAGCCCTGTAAACTTGCCCCAGCCTTCCTTCCCCACCCGCAGAAACTACAATCCAGCAGTAGCAGCGAGCCACCAGAAAGCAATCAAGTGATATTGATCACAAATCTCAAGTGAAATGCACTGAATTCGTCTTATATTTCTAGCAATGGAAAAAGTACTTAAGATGTTCATTATGATAACCCAAACACAACATATCCACACATTCAAAATAGAAGAGCTCACACTTTCACAATGGAGTTATGCATTGGATATGATGTCATCTAAGTTACCAGGAGTGATAGGTCACAGGATTAGCACACTAACCTCCATATTCAGAAACTTTGTTGACCATGAGCCTCAGCTACTGTCTCCTGAAAACCACTTCCACTAGTCCTACTGTGTGCTATTCCCAGTCTGACAAAGGAACATATAGAACTCTCTGGTGAGAACTTTGGTTCAAATATGAATGGCCTTGCTGTACTTCTCTTAGAGTGAATGAAAGTGTGGACACATCTAACCAAAGAAGCTTCGCCCCTCTCCAACACTCAGAGCTTAATATGCACCTGGTTCAGCAGCCCTTGCCCTCTGACCCCCTCCACATTTTTATTTTCCTTAATAAAATCACACTTCTTTCTATGTAAATATTGGTTTTTTAGTACCTCTATGTATACTAAATACATATGGTATTTAGTGGAACAAACACCGTAAACCTAAATTACAAACTCAATGGCTTGCAGTCTGTGAACAGACTTTAAATGACCACCTGAAAAGATTAAAGGAAATTACAGTAACTAATTGGCATCAGTGTCGTAAGAGTAGTGGACGTCTTTGATGCAATGACTAATAATACTTCATGGTTTCCCAAACGTTTAATGCGGTCTTTAGGAGCATTGGTTGTGATATTTT
>JADRCC010577635.1:0-36116 GCA_019843855.1 Hylomyscus alleni
GAAGCAAGCCCCACTAAGTACTGTTGTCAAGGACTGCTCACTCCTTAGAATAGTGAGCACACCATTAATCCCAGCACTCTGGAGGGACAAGCAGGCGACTTGCTGTTTCTGAAGCCCACCTGATTTACATAGCAAGTTCCAGGTGAGCCAGCCCTACAGAGTGTGACCCTGCCTGTACACGCCAAAAAGAAAATTATTGTGAAGATCGTAGCCATTGGAAACACATTCAGAGAGGTACCTACATGGGCCAAGTCAAGCCCTAGTCTCTAGTGTTCACATCCAGGTACATGTGGCATAATAAACTCAGCAAGCGTTCTGGTCTTAGAGAAGGAGATTGCTGGAGTAATCAGCTTTTCAAAGATAGATGTCTGTGAATCATGTGCACTACTTCCAAGACAGACTTGGTTGCTGGGGGCCTTGGGAAAGAAGTTGGCTTATATGGTAAAATAGCCTTTTTGGATGTGAAAAGCTTTCTTTAAATTCAGATTCATTTATTTCTTGACTACCGCAGAGGAAAGAAAAATGTATATATAAGAATACTTGTATATTCACCATTAGCTTCTCATTTCACTTCTGGGATATTTTGTGAAACGAATATTAAAACGGAAGAATTCTTCCACAGGCTATGTGCCTAGCTGTGAATGCCTGCTACATAATTCATGAAGTTGCTGGTATTTTGACATTTTTCTCTATCGTTTCTTTTGCTTTGAATTTTCTAAAAATATAAAGAATAAAATACTTTATTTTTTACCAAGTTTTAAATTTGTACTATATAAAAAACATTTTAACATTAACCCAAACAGTACATCTCAAAAATAGTCATAATAAAGATTAATTTTAATTAAATTGAATTCATCCCTCATAATAAGAGATAAAATTAGAATTTCTTGGTCACAAACAACAGTTTATGTAAGACATATTTAAGTGGATAATAGATAAGTCACCAAATTAAAGGAAAGATTAATGATTGACATCTACAGATATGAAGGCACTGGGTCATCTTGAAAGATCTTATTTATAAATTCTAATCTTTTCTGTATATTTAATCTGAAAAATTCATCTAGTCTAAGTTTCTTAGAAATGGAATGGATGAGACAGCAATGATTCTGACACTTCTTACCCTATTGCTAATGCATGTGTGTCTTTATACTAGATAAATATGATAGACATTGCATGGAATACAAAAGATAATGCTCAGTTCTATACAAGAGACATGGTGAAATGCAAATGTGTACCATACTCATGGACTCGAAAATTCATTATAGTAAAGATGTCATTTCTACTCAAAGTGAGCTATTACTTTAGTGTTATTATAATCAGTGTCAAACGTGGTTTTAATAACTGAAACCTTTCTATTCTTAAGAGTGAAGTAAAAATTAAAGAACTAAAATTATCCCTCCCCAACTTTTCTTTGTATTAGTGTGGCATGTGGCTGCACTACTTGAATGGCCCTGCTGGCAGATGCCATTTCGCTGCCCCCTCAGTAGTCCCAAGCAGGGACAGCTGCCCCTACCAGCCAACTTTCAAGAAGCCCCATTCTCTAGGAAATGTGGTCATCCCCACAAGTCTTCATTGCTGCTATCATCTAACAAACAAGGTGTTGAACTAAGAAACTTAATGAGTGTGAATTTATCTACCACCAGCTCTTTCTGTGTCATTTTGATGAATAAAATTAAAGTAACATTCTGGGAGGGAACGTCAATAAAAATTTTTGTCCGGCTTCTTTTTATGAAAGTAGAACCTGAATCCCAGAAAAAAAACAGAGACTTTCTAAGGTCCCAGTCGTTTGCAAGAAACGAATGGAACTGATGACTCCATTCTACTGATCCCTAATCTCATTTTGTTCTTTAATGCCAGTCCTCAAAGTCTTGAGATAGGAATGCCCAGTAGTTTCCCAAGTAGAATATAATACATCTCCAAGAAGATGTTTGGGGATGTTGAAAGATATGTTTGGTTATGCTGGCTTGGGAAATAGGTCATGGCTATATCTAGTGAGTAAACAACAAAATGATATGAAATACTTTTAGTTGTACTAGACTCTGTAACTTTAATTTTTTTCAAACCTTACTTTTAATGATGGTTCTTGTGCACTTTAACCTCCCTTGTAGCCTACCAATCATCAGAGATAGTGGAAAAGAAAGGATGGGGTGGGGAAGGGAAAGTCAGACCTGTTTAGAAAGGTTCTTTGGATCAACTCCTGTCTGTATTGTCTGGAAATTGGCAGTTCGGTTCACAGGTTAGCAGGCAACAGTAGCTCGATCCATTTGCAAATACTTCATGGATACACCAGCAGTCCAGTTCAATAGAGTCCAGTTAGCAACAGTGGTGAGAAGACCAAGCAGAGACAGCCAGGCCTGGCTTAGCTCCAGTCAACAGGATGGACCTGGAGGGAAACCAGGAGAAGTTCTAGGCTGTGCCTCTCTCAG
Organism: Hylomyscus alleni; assembly: GCA_019843855.1. Lineage (NCBI taxonomy): Eukaryota > Metazoa > Chordata > Mammalia > Rodentia > Muridae > Hylomyscus > Hylomyscus alleni. The sequence continues at coordinate 2,427 of JADRCC010577635.1, forward strand.
GGAGGCAAAGATCAGTGAAGATGAGAGACCCACAAGTGTTGCACAGCTAGCTGTACCTGCAAGTCAAACTCTTCGTCACTCTGTGGAGTCCTATTTATACCCTCCAAACATCATGTGTCCTGCACTCCACGTGCCTTGCTTCAGCACGGGTCTTTCCTCAGCACGTGCAGCCATTCAGCCTGAGTCCAAAGAGTCCTGAAAAATGCAGCTCAAATACACAATGTAAAGAGGACCAATACGTGTGTGTTGCTAGCAAAGAATCCTCCATCACATGTCCTTTCACATGTTTACTTTTAGCAGATCATCCTCTCTCCCGTGTCTGCTTCAGTGAAACAAGTGTGCCTTAGTCTGTCACCTGTGTCCACTTCAGGAAAACACTCCTTCATAGGTTTGCCCCAGCAAAACACCATCCAACACAACTGACTCTCCTAAAAACCCTTTTGTTTCCACCTTAAAACTTTTTCCCCCAATACTGGCTGCTCAAGGTGAAAATAGTCCCTGACAAATGTAATGATCCCCAAATGACTCAGCTTCATGAAAGCAATGTGTCTCAAGATCCCCTATCCTAGTACTCCAAAGAATGAGGCTGTATTCTCTGGTTCCACTCCCTCCTCCTGGTTCTGAACACCAGGTCTGGCTGCATTCCTTTCCAGTAGTCAGTTTATGCCACATCCTTAGCACCTCTGTCAGCTTGTCTCATCTCTTTGACAAAGCAGCTGCCAGCCGTAGGCCCTGAGCATGCTCTACTCCAGCCAAGCCGACAACTCTCTTTGGTGAGATGGGAGATATCACAGCTACTTGTAGAAAGAGGCAGCCAGTTGGGATAGACAGGGCGTATAGATTTCAGTCCGGTCCTGGTTGGAGCAGAAAAGTCTAGAGATGTTTGTTGAAAATTTTTATTTTGAAAATTTTAAAAAGATAATTTTGTATAAGATAGATTGGAACCCCTATAACTCAGTTTTGTAAGAAAGGATAGATGCTCAATATATGTCCATTTGGCCCACTTTGTTCTGATTTTAGAGAAGGATTAAATTGATATGTGGGCACTGGATCTCAGAGGATTGATCCTTCCTATGTGACATAATAGGCTTAATAATAGTCTTAGTTTCTGTGGAGTACACAATAGTGACAATAATTACGTCAACACTAAAGGGTTCCTGTAAAGATTACTAAGCATAATGAATGAAGAGAAATAATTTAATGTAGTGGCATTCAATGTATGCTAAATGAATGACAGCTATTAGGCATGATTTCCCTACACCATTAGCCAGGAGACTACGCCAGGCTTTAACAGGTTCTGGCTACACAATAAGCATTCCTCTTCATTTTTATATTAACAGATCTCTTTGCCCTAAGCAGAGCAGATAGCCCCTTCTCATGTTAACCATTCATGAAATGATTCTTCATATATGTCTATAAGTCAGTTCTTCAGCTGAAGTCCTCTGACTGTTCTGTCTCTTATAGCTATTTCCCCTGCTCTCCTCTCTTCTGCCATAGATAGCGTGCCTTCAGAACCCCAAATCTCATGCTAAGAGTTTTCATAAGGGATTCTCCCAGAGGTGGAGAATGCAGTGGACATCTGCTCCCCATTTATAAAAAGATGAAAAAAAAATCACCTTCCATCTCTGTATTCTTTCTCTGACAGGACTGTGTGTCTCTTATCTAGGAATCTGTGCTAACAAGTTCTTTTACCTTACAACTTTAGCTCCACTGCCCCAAGGGACTTTTATCTGATAGACAGTATATTCCTTATGTATTATTTCTTCTACCACAGCACTTACAGCAACTTCTCCTATCATCTAAACACCTGGTGGGCTCAACTGAACTTTGGACTTCTTTGGTAGCACCATGCACAAGAGTAGCACATTTTAGTTGTAAGGAGCTTCATCAGCATCTTTAAAGATCAGAGTAGAGTAAAAGCTAAGGGCTGGGAAGTACTTGCTGGGGGAGTTCAAGTGAGGGGAACAAAGAAAGAAAATACCTTGAAGATGCTGAGGAGAGAGCACATCCCTTCAGGAGGGTGTTAGAACTCAAAGATTACTGCTCCCCAGAGGAAAACCTGAACCAGTCATCTCTTTTGTTTTGGCTTATTCTAGCTTAAGACAGCATTCACCTGTGAGCCCCTCCACATGACTAATGTTGAGCAGGCATTCCAAGACAAGTCCAAGAACTGGGTGATGCCCCTCTTTGAACTTCATATTTCCTTCCTTCTTTCCTTTCTTCTTTCTCTCCTTCCTTCCTTCACCCCTATCTCACTCTCTTTCTGTCTGTCTTTCTTTCTCTGTCTTTCTTTCTTTCTTTCTTTCTCTCTTTCTTTCTTTCTCTCTTTCTTTCTTTCTTTCTGTTAACCTACAAAGTCCAGTTAGTGATGCCCATATGTGTGATGCCATCCACTGGAGCACAAGAAGTCTATTAATGACTGCATGTTGAAGAGAAGAAGAGGAGGAAGAGGAGGAGGAAGAGGAAGTGGAAGAGGAGGAAGAGGATGAGGATGAGGAGTAGGAGGAAGAGGAGGAAGAGGAAGGAGAGGAGGAAGAGGAGGAGGAAGTGGAAGAGGAGGAAGAGGAGGAGGAGGAGGAGGACAAAGAGGAGGAAGAGGAGGAAGAGGAAGGAGAGAAGGAATGATTCTCCATTCCCCAGCAACTATCAACTGCTGACAGTGCCTTTGTAAAGGCTGGGACCCAGATAGCATCTCCTTAGTCTATGCCAGGATTTTGGCTGTTGAAGATAACTTGGCATTTTGTGATGGGAATTATCTTACCTGTCTCTGAGCAATCCCTGTAGTCACCTCTTAACCCAGGAAAACGGTGAGCTTTTGGTTCACCGTTCAAACTTGCTAAAATCCCTAAAGCGAGAATGGAGTGTTTCTCAGATTGAAACTGAGTATGTAGCTGAAACAGGAGCAGAGTAAATTTGATAAAGGAGCTTTGAAGAGAAGAGGGAGATGAGATCAAAGATGTTGCAATCAGCATGTTTTACCCTCTGTCAGTTTAAAAGACCACGTTCTAGTGCTGTCATTATTTCCAAATGTGGCCAACTGCAGAGTGGACGTGAATGAGTGTAAAGAGAGGTGTTTGAAATGAGGTTTGAAATCAGAATATAGAAAAACCATATCTGAGATAGAGAGAGAAAAAAAAAAAAACCCTCCCGGGAAATAGGGCACAGTGTAATGTTTCTGCAGCTAAACACTGCGCTCCAGGGAATTGGAATGTAATGTGTGGCAAATCCTGGTCTTCTTCAGCAGGCTCATGGCAGAGGAAAATTGTTGCCCAAGGGAGAAGTATATTCAGGCTGCTCAGGCATCACAATGACTCCAGAAATTTTAATCAGGTATCTGATAGGTAAGCTAAATCCTTCCTCTTTAAAAGCATCTGTCTGAACCTGCCCATATCAACCATCTAAGTCACAGGTTTGTCTCAGACTAGATCCTCACACTGGGATCTCAGCATGGATTTCTTTTTTTGTAAGAAAATACAGTTTATGGGTCCAGAAGGAGCTTTGTAGAGATCACAATATCCTTGAATGGCATGCAACAATTTTATACCAAGTGTTAATTCAGTGAGTAAGGAGAAAAGGAAAGACGGGGAAACCCAGGCAATTGTCACCACTGAATGAGTTGAAAAGCGGTCTGAAGGAGCATTTCAGACCTCATTCTTTCTACATTCTCTTTTGATGTTTAAGATTTCGTTTGGTATTGTTGAGCCTCACCTAGAATGCTAGCAGCATAAAACTGTACGTGTGTGTTTGACTATTATGGTTCTGCACCAAAACCCTGAGCATATGAGACAAATCAAGTGCAATCTGATATCAAGATTTCTCTCTCCAGAACAATATACGCCATGGGAACCCAGTCTTTACATCCACTGTTTACTATTCCCCTGGATAAATTTAGGCAGAGCCCATGGCTTTCCTGAGTGCTCTCAGAAAACTGAGAAGTCATGCAGGAAATTAAAGTTACAAAAACCTCATTTTAGTAATTCTAAAGAGCAGAGCAAGGAAACCAGAAGATTTTTTTCTTGAGTGGTACTCTTGCACTGGGGACTCTAGCTCTTGAGTCTTTGAAGGGGCTTTCTCCCATGAGGACCAAGCGGCATCTTATATTACCTTGATACAGATACATGCCTCTTCCTAGCTTGCTGCAGTAAGCATGGCTTAAAAATATCTATGAGAAAAAAGTTACAAATGAATGAGATGTCAAGGCCATGGGCACTTCATCTCCATTTTATTGTGATGACCTGCCCTAGCAGTAATGGAGGTAAAATGAGGATCTTCAATTTACCTTTAAATCACTCATTTTCTATGTCATTAAGTACGAAATGCAGAACTTACTTTGTGAGATGCCCCCTCATGTTACTGTTGGTTAGCAGGCAGTAGAGAGTGAAACTAATATTTCAATCAAATACTGTTGGGATTCCTGTGTAGAAATCTAGTTGGTATATAAAACAAGAAAGGATTGAGAGAGGGTGATCCAGCAAGAACCCTTCAGAGGGGCAATGGGGATGAGTGGACTGTGGCTTGGCTTGGGGTTACATGCACAGGCTGCCTACCATCACTTCTGTGAATCAGAAGTGCTATGTGATCTTTTTGATTCTTACACCATCTATCAAGTGATAGATAGCATCAATTCCTAGAGTAATGTAAGATCTGTAACTAAAGCACAACATATCAATTTCCTTTCATTATCTCTCTTTAATTCCTGAGCATTCCTTCAGGAAGTATAATGAAAGCTTATATAAAGAGACAGTCCTAAGGAGCCTCAGACCCTGATGGCAGTGGCTGGTGATATCTGACCCCTACCCATTGAGAATCCTATTGAGCCTATGTAGGCAGATGCTCTGAGCCCCAGAATCTTTGTGGGAGCAAGAAAGCTCCAAGGGTTGCTAAATTTAGTCTTCAGTGTCCTGATGGAAGGCCATGTCCTCAGGTGTCTATGTTTGAGGCACTTGAGTGAGCCATACACTATACATGTCTTCCTCATCCCACTGAATCTTTCCCCACTTAATTCTCTTAACAGCCCTTTGAGCCTTCTCAGTTGCCTTCATCAGAGAGCAACCCCCCCTCCTGTGCCTTTTTCATTTATGTGTATGCTTGTGTCTGTATTTGTGGGTACACTGAGAGTACAGGTGTCTCTAGAGGCAAGAAGAGGGAGTCAGGATCTCTGGAAATGGAGTTACAGGCAGTTGTGATCCTTTGATTGAGCTAGAAATAGAACTCTGGTCCTCTGCAAGAACAGTGGATAAGTTTAACTTCTAATCCATCTCTCTATCCCTTATTCCTGGACACCTGCAGAAGAATAGTATATAGATACTAAAACCCACTAAAACACAAATCTTTTGCTGCAGTATTTGTACATGGTTTATGTGTATCTTCTGATAGACTTCATGTCATTCCTAAATGACATCTAATATCCCATGCAATGCAAGTGTCATGGAGACAGTTATGTCTAGAGAACATTTTTTTTAAATGTGAAAATTCAATATAGGTGGATATTGTGAACATTATTACTATGTAATTGGTTGAATCTGTGGATGCAGAAGCTACAGATGAATGATGCATGTGTGTGTATGTGTTTCATTTATGTACAAAAATTTGTCTGAAAATTTTATAGGGCTGCGAAGGTGATGGCTCAAGTGCTTGGCACACAAGTTTGAAGAAGCATGGTAGTCTGATCAGTTAATCCTAGTGTTCCTCCGGTGCAAGGGCAGCAGAGATATAATAGTCCCTGGAAACTCACAGGCTAGATAACCTGGCTTACACAGTAGCAGATAGAAAAAGAATAGCCTATGTCAAATAAGGTTGAAAGTAAGGATATAGACTCAAGGTATTTTCTACACACATTCACGTGCATACACACACATACATAGAGAGAGGGAAGAGAGAGAGAGAGAGAGAGAGAGAGAGAGAGAGAGATGTTTTAAGATTTTGAGTAAGGTTTTTGGTTTTTATTTTGTTTGTTTGTTTTTGCCTACATGTACATATGTATATGTATATGCACTATGTATGTATGCCTGATGCCTGCTGAGGTCAGAAAGAGGGTGCTAGTTTCTCTGGAACTAAAACCAAATCTAGGTCTTCTGCAAGAACAGCAAATACTTGTGAATTGAGCTATCTCTCCAGCCCCAGGAAAAGGAAACTTTAGCACAGCTTTAGATTACCTTACTCATCCTGTGGGAGGAAAAAAAAATACAAGAGCAAAGCAGCTATAGATCATCATCATCATCCAGCCATGTTCCTAACAGAGTCTGGAGTCCTCGGGTATGTTTCTTTGTTGTGTCATATCTTCACCTCTGTTGGCATTTGTAGTCTGAGACCCCTGTCTTAACATCTGAGACATGAGGAAGACTCTCATTCTCTCCTAGTTATCTGTGGTATCTGATCTACACTCATACTCAAAGAAATCTAGAGGTTCCTCAATTGCCCTAGCACAAAGACATGGAAGTAGAGAAGATCCAAAAGGTTCCAAGCGCTGAGAAATTACTCACTCAATAAAATCCTTGCCACAAAAGCTGAAGACCTAAGTTCTATGTGCAGCACCCATTTAAGAGACTGTGGGCATCATGGTATGAGGGTGTAATCCCTGCAATGAGGAGACAGAAAGAAAAGGACCCTGGGGCTTGCTGGCCAGATAGTCTAAACAGGTGAGCTCTAGGTTCTGTGAGAGAACCTATCAAGCAGTAAGATGGGGCCAGGGGGCCATTAATGAAGACTTCTATCTACTATTGGCATGTCCATTTACATGCATATGCACATCTGTACGTGTATCCACAAAAAGGGTATGTAGGAGGCAAAGAGACAGACAGAAATCTCATCATTCCTCTTCTTTCTTTGTACTATGTTCCCGAGAAGGTGGGGAACAGAACTGAAAACAAAAACCACCACTCACAGGCCAGAGCTATGTTGCCTGTTTATTCTACACATCCTTTGAAGCATTAACCTGCTTTAACATATGAAACTGCTACAACTTCAAGCCAATGTCAATGCCAGTAGCTTCTATCCCATGAGTGTAGTGTCATCAGCCGCTACCTTGCAAAGTGGGTGGTCCCCAGATTTTCTTCCTCTTAGTTCTCCTCTAACGGGGAAGATTGAAGCATCAGCAGGATAAGTCACTGTCACAAACACTCTTGGCACTCAGGAAGGAAATACTACACTGGGGCCTGTTCCCAGGGCCCTGGTGGTTGTCTGGCAGTCATTACATTGGACTTACCCAGTTCAGTTCACCTCTGCTTTATTAGTTACTTCTCCCATATTGTTTATCCAAGGCAATACACATGACCAAAGGAACCCAAGGAAGGATGGGTTAATTATGATTTTGTAGTTTGAGGGTACAGTCTATCATTATAGGGAAGTCCAGGGAGGAGGAGCTTGGAGCAGCTAGTAACAATTGTGTCTGAATTAGAGAGTGATGAATATTGATGCTCATCTGGCTTCCTCCTTTTTATGCAAGAATGCCTGGGGCATGGTACTGCCCCTCCTTTAAAATGGTGTTTCCATCTCAGTCATTCTATTGTAAAGAACCCCTCACAGACAGTCACCATATTTTACCTAGATGATCTTCCATATTCATGCCCAGAAGTTTGTACCCTAAGTGATTTTGGAACCTGTCAAGTCAACAATACTAATTTCCCCTACTCTGCCCCTTCTTAATTTGACAACTAGATGTACCACTTCTGAGCTATAACCTTCCACCTCTTGAATCTATAGGTTTACAGCAATCCCATAATGCAAAATGCATTTAGTCCAACCCCCAAAATCTTCATAGACTTTAACAATTCCAAGACCATTTGAAAGTACAGAGTCCAAGTGTCAACTGTCACACAAAGTGATTTCTTAACTGTGAGGTTCTATAAATTCTGAAACTAATTTCATGCTCCTTACAGACAGTGGTACACAATAAACACCCTCATTCCGGAAAGGAAGAATGGGAACATGGGAAATGATGAGACCAAGGCAAGGCCATAACCCAGCAGGGGAGGGCAGAGAGCATGTCCTGCTGCTCCATGTTCAGTATTGAAGCCTCATGATAGAATCATCCAAGCTCTAGTGGCTTTCCAGTTCTGCTGCCTGCAGCAGACACAACTCCTCCCTTAATCTGCCTATGCTCTGTACATTCAGCTTCCTAAGCCCATATCCTATGGTTTTGGTACCTCTGTTATCATTTGGTCTCTTTTCTTTTTTTTTAATTAGATATTTTCTTTATTTACATTTCATTCAAATGTTATCCCCTTTCCTGGTTTCCCCTCAGAAAACACCCTATTCCCTCCCCCTGCTCATCCACTCACCCACCCACTCCTGCTTTTTGACCCTGGAATTCCCCTACACTGGGGCATAGAGCCTTCACAGGACCAAGGACCTCTCCTCCCATTGATGACCAACTAGGCCATCCTCTACTACATATGCAGCTGGAGCCATGAGTCCCACCATGTATGTGTACTCTTTGGTTGGTGGTTTAGTCCCTGGGAGCTCTGAGGGTACTAGTTAGTTCATATTGTTGTTCTTCCTATAGGGCTGCAAACCCCTTCAGCTCTTTGGGTCATTTCTCTAGCTCCTCCATTGGGGACCCTATGCTCAGTCCAATGGTTGGCTGTGAGCCTCCACTTCTGTATTTGTCAGGCACAAAACTAGTGCTTTATGTACCATATGAATGTCACTATTGGGTTTGGGCTGTGGTGTTTATGTTTTTCTCTTTTTGTTGTTGTTGTTTATGATGATGTTTTCTGTAAGAAATCTCTAAAGGCTACACCTCACATTTAAGGAATTTGCAGAATTGACCTTTACGGGTCTGTAGGCATGAATACTCTGCCTGTGTTGCCTCCAGAGGTCAAACCTGTGTAAAAAGGTCATGGTGCCCTCTGAAAATTCCATCAAAGGGGTACACTGTAGTGATAGAAAGGATCTTTGTGGAACTGAATTCAGCACATCCACTAGCCCTTCCAACTGTCCAGGCCTTTGAACATATCTCTAAATCTCTCTGGCATTGATTTTGCCATCTGAAAAATCCACTACACAATAATAGGTGGATTGTTCTTCATTAAGGGGCGATTGAGATAATGCTCATGAGATCAGTGCATGGGGAATGTTAGTAACCAAACCATACATTCTTCTCTCATCTAGAGCATGGGAATTTGAACTTCCACCAGAACACTTTGATTTCTATAGTTTAAAGCCTTACTTTAAAAGTAAACTACCCTGGCTTTAATTGAACACGTTAGGATGAAGATTCAAATTCAAAATGCTGAAATGATAAAGAGGGTGTGGGGAAGTGTGGCTGGTGATGAGGGCAACCAGGGTGTGGAGTAACTAAAATCTTTTGATCCCCTCCAGAAGTCACACGAAGTTGTAAGTGACTATATATAGATTCAGTCACGATGGCATCATGTGGGGATTTGGGCTTTCTCAATAAATCTTAATTTTTCAAGACAAAGTCACTTTGGAATCTCTCGGGTTTTGGTTGCTTTATTTTTATTTAACCCCCACCCCACCCACAGCCAAAAAGCAAAAAGCAAACAAACAAATAAAGCAAAACAAAACAAAACCACCTTAGCCCAGGTTAGCCCATGCATGTGTAAGCTGAAGTTTGGGTTACCGGTTTACTTCATCTGCATGAGTCCAGGGTTTTCCTTCTGGGCTGTTATAGGAGTAAGGTTATCCCAATAGTCACCTATGTGGCAATTCAGGGAAGAAGTGGACAAGCTTCTACCATGGGCTGAAGACCTCTTCCTGGAGGCCATTTATGAAACATAGTTGATGAGAGGCACGCCTCATGGGAACATTTCAGACAGAGGAGTACCTCTGAATACAGACCTGGATGACTTTTCCTGTTTCCCTGGGCCTGCGCCAGTCACAGTGTAAGGAACAGCTGCTTCCTATCCTCTGACCATTCACGGGCTTTACCCACCTGCACCACCTTCCAGCGCCATGGGAGACAGTGTCTCATGATGTTGAAAAGCTCTCTTTTCCTCCACTCCCTCACTCAGATACTTCCATCCGACTATCTGATGAGACATTGAAATGAACACATGGAGCTGCCTTGTCTGTGAACTAACAATACACAAGAGGGATCTGGAGTCAGGTTCTAGTGCTAAGGATGTAGGAGGAAGCACAAGGACCACGCAAGACGGTGTTCAAACCTAGTGCTGGGGCAGGTAAATAGAGTTATGTGAAGTCACCAAGGGCTCTTCTGTTGTATTCTCCTGGTAGGTGGAGTGAGTAAGCTCAAAAAAATCTTTGTGACTTATTCTCCTGCTGGAACTTTACACAAATTAGCATCCTGGACAACAACAAAAGCCCAGCCATATGCCTTGGTCTCAGTGTGGTGGGCAGTGGCCATATGCAGCCAATCAATCCAATCCCCTGGATGCAGTTAGTGGCATCAGTCTTTTCCTACATTATGTCATTGTTTTAAACTCCCAGCTCTGATAATGATTGAATCCATGGACAAAATGATTCTCAAGAATATTTTCTTAGGAGCCCAGTGTTCCTCTGTAGATACCTTTAAATCTAGGAACTTTAACCAGTCTGGAAAATAAGGAATTCTGTTTTCTCTTTAGGAAGAAGACCCTTTGTGAAGTTAAAGTTCTAGGATTGTGTTGCAAATGAACAGGATGGAAGAGCACCCTCTGACCCTCAGAGTGGGAGCTTAAACTCAGGGAAGGAAAAGTAACATTATGAAGCACTTATAGGGGCACTCACACTCCTTTATCAAGATCTCCTCTTTATATAAGAAAGTAAATTAGAGAGGTGTCCTTGGGATTAGTTGTTTTGTTTTGTTTTGTTTTGTTTTTAAAAAGGCAAACGACAGTATTTAAAATATCTATTACAAGGATTCCTAACTTTGGAACCTTTGCAATATTTTGTCAAATATTTCTGTATGGTGGGAGACTCTTGTTCCTTTTTTTATGTTACATTAAAACCCTTGCCTCTGACCACTGGTTACTTGCCTCTACCCAAAAGGGAGGACATAAATTATTCTAGATGTTGCTTGTATCCCATTGATGGGCATGGTTATCCCTGCTGATAACCAACAGGCTAGACCTGTGTACTTGGTGAGTAAAGAGGTTTTTATGGAGGTAGAAGCTCCTGGTACCTTTCTGATGTTATGGAAATAGAGTTGGATCAGAAAGACAGAAAAAGTGGTGTTACTGGGTTACGGGGTACCAGCATCGAGGATGCACAGGGGAAGAGGAAGTGACTTTCTCAGCAAGGAGTTGAATGGGAGTAACTAAGACTCTCACTCATGATTTAAGGGTGAAGCATATTTTCTAAAATAATTTGGTCTGTCATAAGTATATCCCAAGTAATGCTTTTCAATGACACAGTCTCATGTATATGGCTACTATGAGTAGTTTTTGCTAGAAATTTTATTCATGTATAGTCTCTCATTTAATATAAAGGAGACTCTTTGGTAGGAGCTGTCCCAGCTTCGTCATAAGTATCCATATGTCTGTGTCAGGGTGTGCAGTTGAATGTAATGGCCATAGAGGTTGGAGGCATCAGATCTCCCTGGATCTGGAGTTATGGGCTATTGTGAGCTGCCCAACACGAGTGCTAGAAACCAAACCTGGGTCCTTTGGAAGAGCATGAGAAATTTAACAGCCAAGCCATCTCTTCAAGCCCACAAATACCCGCTCTCATGGGTAATATCTAGGCAACTTTCTTTGGCCTCTGGAGAACTCACAACAGTTTGTCTTGTTTATAAATGTTAAGTGTTTGAAACAAAGTCTCACTCTTCATCCAAGGCAGGCTTCAAACTCCTGCATCACTCTTCCAAGAGCTAGGCTTACTGTATACATGTGTGCCTGGCTATGGAGAGTTGAATGAAAATGATCACTAAAGGCTCATGTATTTGGATACTTGGTGTCTTGTAGCTGAAACTATTTGAGAAGGACCAGGACAGTGGGTCTCAAACTTCCTAATACCGCAACCCTTTAGTACAGTTCCTCAATTTATAGTGACCCCAACCATAAAATTATTTTCATTATTGTCACTTTATAACTATGATTTTGCTACTGTTTTGAATCATAATGTAAGTACCTGATAGGCATATCGAATATGTTCAGTCAGCTCCCAAAGGGCTCATGACCCTCAGGTGAGACCAAGTGGACAAGGACATAATGTCCTGTTGGGGGATGTGACTGGGGGTGGGCTAAGGTGTCAAAAGCCAATGTCATTCCCAGTTAGCTTTCTCTCCTTTGTAGGTATATCTTAAGATGTAACCATCAGCTACTCCCCTAGCAGTATGCCTCTATGACTGCTGCCTTGCATCCCACCATGCTTGTCAGAGACTCTTACCCTCTGGAGTGGAAAGCTCCAAATTAAACCCTTTCTTCTCCAAGTTGCCTTGGTATTTTATCACAGCAACACAAAGGTGACTAGGGTACAGGTTTAGCCCTAGCTTTTGACTACCAAGTACAGTTCACATCCTCTGAAACCTTTGCAGCAGGATCGTTTACCTACCTTAGACTCTTTAGTCAAAGTCCATTTATAAAATATTTTTAGAAAGCTTGGTTCAAGTTTGTGTGTGTTTATCACATCTTTACAGCTGCCGTGCAACTTTTTGTTCAAATAGAAACCGTAGATCCTCACTGGACTCACAGATTCAGCTTGGACCCCAGCTATAGGGACAGTCTTCCAAATGCCTTCTTTGGGGGTCTTTGAAATCTAGTCTGCTACCATATCAAGAGTTTTGTTTTGAGTTCCGGATTCACAAAATAAAATGTGGTATGATTTCTGTGCTCTTACATCTCTATTAGAGACCTTTGCTAACTCATTTCTCATCTACCTATCCAATCAGAAGCCACCACATATCTACACTGGATGGGATTCTGGGTAAGTCCTAGAGAAATGTGGCCACCTACACCAACCAGAGCATATATGAAGCCGGAACCTCTTTGGTTCTCTATTTTGACCATCAGTTTCTAAAATTGTTGTGTGGGATGGTAAACCATGCCAGGAATCTTGGTGGGTAGAACAGGCCTGAGATCCTGGGAAACTCAGTGGTTACACACCTTGAAGCCTCCTTGTTCCCTGCCAAATTCCTGGCCTGGAATATGTGCCATACTCTCCACATAAGGAAATGTGACCTGAGGTCATGTAGATCCAGAACAGAGTTTTACATGTTAATGAGGTACCCAGAGGTCCTGAGGGTTTAGTCAATAAACTTCCCTTCCCAGACATTCCTCACTGCAAAAGGTATTTGATGTTGGGTCTGCCCTGAGAAGTTGGTACAGTGCACATCCATTTTCCACAATGAACAACCAATAAACAGTTTGGAACCAAGGACTGTCTCTTTCATGGAGAACCACCATGGAGAGCATAGAAGGGGCCTTTGACGACTGAACTGCAGCCTAAGCCTCCTACAGAAGGTCTCTCTGTGCTTTCAGCCATAACCACAGTCAAGCCAAGTCACTTAACATGATGTACTAAGAGCTGCAGTTGGATTTGAAGCTCACAGGAGCTGTGGGTTCAGCCTGAGCAAAGCAAACTTCAACTCTTACCCAGTTTACTTTTCTGAAGGAACTTCTGAGATCTCTCCCCAGATCAGGGAACTACAGCTGGGACGTGGTACTGAGAGGGGTCAGTATAGCATTCATCTGGCTTCTCCTCTGCGCCTGCAGGCCTTGCTTTCTGCTCTCTTTCTTGACTTCCTTCACGAATTTCTAAAACATCCCGTTTCTCTCCTGAGGAAAGAGTCTGGTGTGTCTTCTTCTGACTCTCTTTTTGACCAGTTCACACAGAAGCAATGGCAGCCTCTGCTCCATTTTACTCAGAACTCCCCTCGCCCCATGATTGTACATTTGAGCTTTCGCAAAACCAGCACTGGAGTGGGATAGAGTGCTTGTGGGGAGCTTGTGGCATGGCATTTCAAGGTCAAGTCTATTCCATGGTAACTTTTAGAACAGCTGGCTTATGTGAGGATCATTTAAGACTAATGCATACTAAAGTAGAAAAAGTCCAAATGGGGTGTCACAAGCCTTAAATCATAGCCCTGTCTCTGTGACCCCCACAGTGTTGCCCTGGATGATGCTAGGATTATACCCCCTCTACAGTTTCCTATTGCTCTTAAATTCTTTAAACTTCCGTGAAGTATAAAGATGGCACTCAATTCCAGCCTAATTTGTCTTCAGGAAAAAGAATCAGAGGCAACACTTTGTTTTCATGAAGGAATCTCATTTATCTCTGATGAATCTGATGAATCAAGAGATGTAAGAGACACGGGAAGAATGGGCCTTTGACTAAATGACATTTTCAGTGCAGGGAACACTTGGGCCAAGCCCTCTGTGAATCCCGACTATCTGTCAGGAAAGTCAGTTGCATCTGTTCCTTCCTCACTTAGCAGAATCTCTAGACCTTGAATTGTACTTTCAGGTATAGGACCTTCTGCCCCACTCTACACTGAGTCAGGTTGACTGCCTTGTAATCATGGTGTAGCTTTCACTTCTTTCTGAGCATTTGCTTCTCTGTGACAGTATCATTGGCTTTTTACCAGTTTTCAAGTGAACCTCTGGATTTTCGTTCCAGCCCAAGTATCCTTTATGCTAACTGGTGTAAGATGTTGAGTACTGATCTGCTGCCCAGTTTCATGGGTCAGATAGGTGACATCAGTACCATCTCCTTTCCTTTCACGTCTCTTCTGTAATTCTCCATGCTTTGGTTCATCTGTCCATTCAACTGGAACTGCTTTAACTCAAGCCTGAAGAAAAACTTATAAAATATGTTCACTATTTCTGAGGAATTCACCCACTTATGGAAACCTTTATAAATCCAGGAAAAAGCTTCAGAATTCATTACTACCCAGGGTTCTGGCAGAAAATTTAATTAAGAAAAAAGATGACAATAGCAATTTTTAATGTTTTAGTGTATTTTATTGTTTATCCAGTAGTTTATCCAGTACATCAATACTATTAATACATACCATGCATTGCTCCGGCTGTATTCTAGACAATCTCCTTCTCTGTGTGGAATTATATCCTAGCAAGGTTGGCAACCGCATACAAGTGAGTGAAAACTGGAAAGAGAGGTCACAGTTGCTAGAGAGATGGAAGAAGAGCTGCCGGACTCAGAGTGGTCAAGGAAGGGCTTGTGCACAGTATTTGAGCTAGGACCTTAATTAACTGAAGGGGTCAGCTACGCAGAGAGCAAAGAACATTTGAGGCACAGGAAACAGTAGATACAAAGCCTTAAGGATGGACCCCTTTGGTTATACTCCAAGGAACAGCAATATGATGAATACAACTGGAATAGATATGTGGTCTTTCCTTCTAGCCCCCAAGATAAAAACAAAAAACAAAAAAAAAAACCACCTCTTTTTTAATATATATAACATGAATCGGGCTGTGGCATTTTAGTAACAACTAGTCTCAGGCATGTGACAATGAGGGAGAATTAAGTCACCCTAGGTTGAGGAAAGAAATTAGCACTAATTGGAGTTGACATTCTGGGTCACACCCCTATTAATTGCTCCCTAGTTCCTGCTACACTCGTCTACCTGTTGCTGCCCTTGTTATGCTCGGATAATCAGATGGGAGAGTTTCACGTGTTTGACAGCTTCATTTGTATGTAAAGTCAATTGTGGGGGTGTCCACTTCCTTTCCTTCTCCAGGCATTAGTTGCTGTCTTGAGAGTACTAACTTCTGTGATTTCCCTGGGGCCTTGGCAGGTAACCTGGAGAATAAGATCCCTGTGACCCCACAATAAGGGTCAAATGCTATTCTCTTTATTTAAATGGAGGTAGCCCCTCTCTACAAGCTAGTCCAAGCAGTAGTGTATGGTTTAGGGGACTTCTCACTTGAACATTCATTCCATCTTTGCAACAGAACTTAGTACAACTATCTATGCACTGAGCTAAGCAGATACGAGAGGCAATGACCTGCCACCAGTTAGAGCGGCTGGCACAGCCGGATGTCTTGAGTTTTCAAGAATTGCCAGGTACATTCATTGACACAGCAGGACATGCTTTGACTTCTCCCCAGCGTGAAGTGGATATACTTGAAATCAGGTCTTTGTAATAAACAGAGCAACTAACTCAGAAGAATCCTACATGTTAGGCCTGCACCTATGGGGACTAACTCTATGGTCCTCAGTCTACAATGACCAAAGAACTCATAGTCCATGTCATTAAATTACAGGAAAACTTGAGATCAACCTGGTTGGAGAAATCCCTTAGAGCTGGAAAGATGGTTCAGAGACTAACCAGGAAGAGCTTGGAAAGAATGGAAGTTCAGTTCCCACCACCCTTATCTAGTGCCTCAGCCCAGGAGATCAGGCACCCTCTTCTAGCCTCTAAGGACACTTGTACTCATATCCACACATAAACATACACACACACACACACATACACACACCAAATAAATCCCTAAAAAACAGAGCCTCTATTATTTGAGAGTCATTTTTAAAAAAGCAGAATGTACCATGGCCAAATCTGTATATTTTACTTAGAAAAGAAGTTACATGGCTCACCTGGTACAGTGCTAGGGAAAAGTAAACCTCTTCAGCCCTAGCACTCATCCTCCTAGGCAGCGTGTTCCTACTTTAAAAGAAAGGAGACTGAAATTAAAAGTGTGAACTGGTTTGCCCAAGGTCACTTAAGGAGTAAAGCATCCAGCTGCCATTTGAACATAGGTCCTTTGGATGCAGAAGCTGCCACTGCCTCGACCCACAAGGGATGCCCTTTTAAAAACTGCAGTTCAGAAAGAAAGTATTGAGATATCCTGAAGCTGTCTTCGGCATGCCTGTTAAAATGTGCATTTTCTCAAGCCATTCATGTACTCCTTTGGCTCTATACCATGAAATAGCTTTTTTGTGTGTGTTTCTCTGACATGTTCTCCGTCTCATACATATGCCAGTCATGGCAACAGATGTTTCTTTTTTAGGGCTTGCCCATTACAGGGCATTGTGTGATTAAAAAAAAAAAAAAAGTGCCTTGGGTGATTTTTTTTTTTTTCTAAAGAAAATGATTGGAGAGTTTCCCCAGCCCTTTCTGCAGGAATGAATAACAACCATTTCTCTCACGGGAGCTTCCTTTTACCTGGGTTTGTAATTTCCTGGGGTCATCGTGCTTAAATTAGATTTTAATTCTGAATTATTATTGCTGGAAATGTTCCCACGGGCCACCTCATATCTCCTGAGTAATAGGGTTCGATCCAGAATTGCAATGCTACTGAAGTAAAGGAAGGGTGCCTGCTGTGTGACCACTGGGACTAAGATGTGGAAAGCTGTCTATAGGCTTATAAAGGTGTCACTACAGTGTATAGACCTGGTACTGCTACAGGCAGAGAAGCAGAGGCTCCCTTCAGAAGAATCTCCTCCAGCTAACTAGATCTCACACATTTTTTGTAAGTGCAGTAAGTATATTGTATCCTTTTCCTCTTTTTGAACATAACTTTAGATCCAGTACAGAATGGAGGGAACAAGCATATAACATTTTTCTTTCTTTTTTTTTTTATTTTACTCTTATATATTACATCGAGACCACAGGTTCCCCTCCCTTCTTAGGCCTCCCAGGCATATCAACCAAACGTGGCATAACAAGTTACAATAAAACTAGGCACAAACCCTCATAGCAAAGCTGGTCAAGGTAATTAAGTAGGAGGAAAAGGGCCCCAGAAGCAGGTAGGAAAGTCAGAGACAGCAACACCCCCAATCTAAAGAGTCCCACAGGAACTCCAAGCTACATACCCATAACAAACATGCAGAGGATCTAGGTCAGACCCTCAGACTCCCTACAATCCTTCTGCGACCTTCTCCAGTATTCTGCAACCTCCACCTAATGATTGCATGACTTACACGTATTTTTAAGCAGAGACCGAGAGAAGTTTTGTTTGGTCTCCTCACTTTATACATTTTTGCCTTCTACCAAGGTTTAAGCATAAGAAAGGGAAGGCTGTTTTCTTGCTAAGTTGTCTGACATGCTTGTGATGTTTAGAATGTAGCAAGGGAAGTCTTAACTGGGTCTGATGGAGAGTCATTAATAAAATGAGAGCAAACCTCATGTGATCCTTTGTAAGTATGTGGCAATAAAACTAAGAAGAGATGGCTGCAGTTGCTCTAAACTTCTACCAAGCTATGCTTAGATTCCAATGCACTAAGAAGTTGATGTCTTAGGTCCTGTGGTAGGTACCTCTCCTGAAAAAGTTAAGATCACCCTGACTCTGTTTAGCTCATGAGAATTTGGCTGTTTTATAATCTGGAAATTGCAGGAAAGGGCTCTGAACTATGCTGGAAAACTCCTTATAGCTTTCCTTCTCATGGGGAAGGAGGGACTGACAAGGTGCAACAATAATGACTATTGGTCCTACAGGGTCTAAGAAAGCCTACGGCCTTGGCAAGAATGGCATTAGTTGCATACCTTTAAGAGGTGTGGGGTAGGTAAATGAAGAGATTGCCTAACAGGTACAGATCCTTTCTGGAAGCATTAGCTTAAAGTAATTTGGTTATCTTTCTAGAAACTACACATGGGGTTCGGGTCTCTAGTGTTTTGTTAAAATTATACAGAGAAGCAGAACAGAGTAGAATAAAACAGAACAGAATCAAAAATGGATGATAACAGGTAGGTAGGTAGACAGACAAACAGTTATATCTGTGGTTCCATGAATAAACATAATTAATATATTCATTGTAGGGAGCTGGCTTATGTGACTATGGAGATGACTAGTCCCAGAGTATGCAGTTATCATTCTAGCATCTCAGAGGGGCCATGATGCAACTCTAGTACAAATCCAAAATTCTGAAATCCAGAAGAAGCCTATATTTCAATCTTAAATTTAAGCTACAGATAAGAACTGTCTTTATGTTTTCTTCAGGGTGTCCACTGATTGAGCAAGGCCCACCCACACTAGGGAAGACATTTATATTTGCTCATTCTACCAAATAACATCCTAATCTCATTGGAGGAAAAAAACTCTCAAGACATATCCACTATGGTTTTAAACATATTTGTACATTTTAATGACAAATAAAAACATACATTTGTAGCTTAGAGAATGATATTTTCTTATTTAAGATATTTACTCATTATGGAATGACTAAATCGAGCTAATCAACACATATTACTGCATATTCTTTGTGTGGTGAGCACAATTATAATATATCCATATTACAACAATAATATGAAAGATGAAAGAATATACTTTTATTAACTATAATCATAACATCTTTTTTAATATCTTCCTTCTGTCTGACTTAGAATAGCGCTTAGCTAAACATCTGGACATCTTACTTATATGTTCACTTACTACAATTCTGCCAATACTGTGTATATTTAAAAAGAAATGATTCTGAATGGGCTATAGATTTTATTAGCATCCAACATTGCCTTGGTGGCTGTCTTTCTTGCCCAGGGAATTACCCTGACTCTGGATCCCCGAAACTGCTCAGACCCTTAAGGGTTTCCATTTTCCATTTGAAAGAATAGGTTGTGAGTATGAAAAACATGTGATATAGCAATGATATAAAGAGCAAATTAGATCCCATTGATTGGTTCTACTCCCTTACTCTTTAATAGCTCATTTCCTGGGGAAATCACTAATGGGTTGTCTGGTCCAGGGACAGAGCAGCCTCCATGCTAGTGAATCCCAAGACACCTCCTCTGATCTCCTCTGCCCCAGGGTTGCTGGCTTTGAAATAGGAGTTAGGTTCAAATCTCCTCACTTTCTCCTGGAAGCCATCAAAGACTAACTTTCTGGCATACGTCCTTGACACTTCCCTTTCCCTTATCAGCTTCTCTCTCACACCTCTTGACACTGGCAGCTCCATTAGTGGCCTTCCTTTCTACCTCTTCTGCAAACCTCTTGGAGCAGACTGAATCAAGTGAGTGCTAAATGGGTATGTGGCAGAGCATATACTGCTGAAGTGAATCGGAGGAAGACAGAAGGAGGGCAGAGAGGCAATCGAGGAGCTAGACAATGGATGATTTAGTACAAGACTTACCTGGGGTGTTTGCACTGCGACAGGTAGGCTGCTAAGCAGATCACATGGTCTGGCCTGTTGCTTTTATGAATTTATTTCAAAAAAGGAGGCAGAGAGATCATCTCAAAACAGTTCTTTAAGTTGAATAAAGCTGCAGAATCTATTATTATTGACACTTTTTTAGAGAGCTGGTTTTGGAGTGAGATCTGAGGTGCTTTGTGATCATGGACATCTCAATTAGACTCTAGTTAAAGGGTAAATCTCACCTTTACCATTCATATGTGAGTGAACATATCCATTGAGCATCTGGCTACATAAAGAAAGCAGGCCCAAACTCCACAGAGGCATCTTTTCTAAGGTATTGTGGGATTGGTCCTTTCCCTTCTCTGAGTTTATTACATCTTGTTCTTTACAAAAAAAAATCATCTGATGGGAGTCACTTCCATACTAGCCATTCTCTGTGTCCATCCAGTGATACCTTGTCAAGATCTTAGCTGGCTTTCTCTTTTCGATTGGCTTTTTATAAAAGAATCCTTCTGTATCTCGTCTGAATCATATCTGTCCCCAGGAACATATATACACAATGCTTAAACTTGGTACGCCTCTGCCTCATTTCATTTTGTAATATATCATACCATTAGCTGTTGGATGTTGATTACAGATTACGTAAGGAACAAAGAAGTCATATCATTCACCGTGAAGACCAGATTAGATTCTTCAAGGACTCACTGAAGCCTTGTGCATCCTCCAATGGCCCCACCCTGTGAGGAATGCATGTTAGAGACACAATCAGGGAGGCATCAGTAGTTATCCTCCCTGAGCAACCGTTTCTTCTCCTTAGTTTAACACTAAACATAAATCATGGAATTTCATAGTTCAGCTGAAAGCTGAGAGCACTGCAAGTAACACCGTTTGGAAGACCAGTGCGGACATTAACACTTGAAGACGAGGCCAAGTTAATTGGTAGCCTGCTCTAGGGTAGGGAGCACACATAGAAGCTTTGTATTCCTCAACTCCTTCCTGGAAACCTTCCTTGCAAGTATACAAAGGCACTGGGCCCTTTGAAGCTAGAGCTTGATAGCATAAAAGACACTGCCATGTACAATTGACAACTTGTCCTGCAGAAAACAGAGAAGACAAGAAAACCGGATCCCTTCGGGCGTATGCCCTGGGGGAAATAATCTATTTTGGAAAGGGATTTTCTCAGCATGCATTTTTAGTACCACTCAGGCCAGCATCTTCATCAGGCTTTACTGGTGGGAAACATTCACCTAGCAGCGGGGATTGCCATGGTAAGGATTTAATCTGAACACTTGGCAGAGGCCTAATCATATTTCACTTGTTTTCTTTCCTGTGTCTCTTTAAGATAAATGAGTCTGCTCCTTTATCAGCAATGGCTCAAGCATCAGAAGCTCCCATTTGTCACTGAGGACAGGGGATGTAGCAACTTGCACTTTATTATCCATCTCTCATTTTGTTCCCTTCAAACAATCGATAAATTCTCCACCGATGTCTCTTTAAAGGTTGCTTACAAATTTCTGCATCAGAACAATGCGCTGCTATTGGTTTGTATGCCTGTATCCTTTCTGTATCTGCTATACATTTAGAGTCATTTAAAGAAGCTTTTTCATGGACTTCATTTGCAAAAGTCCAAACTTCCAAATCCTCACTGTAGCTCCCGAACAGTGGGGGCCAGCTCCCAGGAACAGCTATGATTTGTGGTAGTTTAGATAGCAAGCTTATTCTTGTACATCCTCCTAGAAGCCGACCCCTTTTAAATGGGAAAGACTTCAGTATTAATACCATACAAGTTCACACTTTTGTTTTTGGAAAGATGATTCGAGGGGGCGAGGTCTGTCCAAACTGGCATGAATAGCTAGTCAAGTCTAGAAGCCAAAGTTCTGTATTTTTCTCTGAGGTCTATATGCTTGTATTCCCTCATAAGCATTCTGTTTTAAGTGATTTCATTTTTACTTTTAATTATTTGTGAGTCTGAGTATGGACTTAGGTACCTGAATACCCTGCCTGTTGAAGTCAGAGATGGGTGTCAGATTTCCTAGAACTAGTCCATTGGGAGCTGCCTGGTGTGGGAGCTGAGAACTAAATCTTCTGCAAGAGAGCTGTGCACCTGTCCATCCCCCCACTCACAAACATTCTTGAAGAACAGCCTTCTTGGGGCTTGGGGTTGTTCTTGTTACCACTGTTGTTATTTTGAGATAGGATAAGCCCAGGCTATCTGTAAGCACCTCACTAGTGTTCCTTCTCCATTGTGTGCTGAGAATACAGGGCAGAGCCAACACTCCCAGCTTTAAAACAAACTTTACTCTACAGACGTGAAGACAAACTTCCTGCTGTCCTGGCTGTCTTCTCAAAGGCCAATAAGTAGAGCACTGGGCCGAATATGTAGTACGTAGCACACTGACTTTGAAGCCCCACTTAGGTTCATTTAAAAGCTGGCAGCTGGTTCCTTGTGACTAACTGAAGACTTCTCAACTGCCATAAGTAAAAATGTAGTCCTGAATCAGAGTGTATAAGAGATATTTAGGGTAAAGAAACAGTTCAGATACTGGTCCTGACTCTGACAAGCTGGTAGCCAAGAGAGAGAAAAAGAGTGTGGCCAGGCATGCAGAGGCCATCAAACACCTCCTACTAGCCGACTGAGTTGCTCATGATTAACCAACAGAATCAATTAAAAGTGGATGTGGAAATATAAACCTTCCTGGGCCCAGAGAAGTGGGAAATGGCAGAGTGTTTTTAAATGGTAGATATTCTGTTATCCTGTATTACTGAGTGTCTTGATATCATTTGGGTGTAAAATAAATCATCATTGTCTGTCTCCATAGTTTTAACCTGGCTATTTCTAAGTGATACATAATGGATTATCTGATGTAATTCTCACTTTAGAAAGAGTATTTACTATGGACTGACCAATGCCCCCAGAGCTCCCAGGGACTCAACCACCAACCAAGGACTATACATGGTGGGACTGATTGTTCTAGCAGCATGGGTATAGTAGAGGATTGCAAAGTTGGTCATCAATGGGAGGAGAGGCCCTTGGCCCTGTGAAGGTTCTGTGCCCCAATGTAGGGGAATGACAGGGCTGATAAGTGGGAGAGGGTGGGGTGGCAGGCATGGGGAGGGGGGAGGCAACAGGGATTTGTTCTTGTTGTTTTTGTTTGTTCATTAAAAAGAAAAAAATAGGGGTTGGGGATTTAGCTCAGTGGTAGAGCGCTTGCCTAGCAAGCGCAAGGCCCTGGGTTCGGTCCTCAGCTCTGGAAAAAAAAAAAAAAAAAGAAAGAAAAAAATAAAGAAAGAAAGAAAGAAAAAGAAAAAAAAGAGTATTTACCTTGATTATCTAAGTACTGCTCAGGGCTAAGCTTCAAGCTGTCTGATTCCAGAGCCTATTTTCATGAACAGTATGACAAAGCACTTGATGCATGTTCTGCTAAGATTTCTGAGGAAAAGCAAGAATGAGCAGTTTCTGAAGAGCTCAAGAAGCACCTTCTCAAAGAAATTGATAGAAATAAATGCTTTCATCTAAGCTCCTAAAGACAAGGAGGTCTTGGGCAATTTGTCAGGAAGGAGACTTAGACTCACATGCTTCATGTGTGCTTTGGAGGACTACCGACCCCCTTGACTTACTCACTTCTAGAACAATATAGAGCAAAGAGTGCTTGTGACTACATTTCTGCTGGTCTATAGAAAACCCGAGGTGCTGCAGATATAGTCACCTTTAACTTTAAGCAATCTTAGGAGTAAGCAGTCACAGTCCCGATCCACTGAGTTACCAAAGCAATTTCACAATATTATTCTCTCTCTCCCTCCCTCCTTTCCTCCCACTCTTCTTCCCTTCCCTCCCTCCGTGTGTGTGTGTGTGTGTGTGTGTGTGTGTGTGTGTGTGTGTGTGTGTAAAACAGAGATAGAGAAAGTGTGCGTGTGGTCTGATTCCTAAGCCATATGTTAAATAGAACTTAGTAAGTGTAGGAAGTAGAAAGCTCATAATCAGACTGAGTGACCAAAGAAAGAAAATACCCCTCTGTGCACATTTCCTGCAAGCAGAGAGCTTGTCTCCAGGGAGTGTTCTGACTCCTGGACTCAACTGAGATTGCCATTTTCTCTCCAGTGACTTTCTAAGGCATGACCAACCAGAAGGCACAGGCCACAGAAGCAGCAGGGCAGCTGGGACAGGATCCTTTCTACCTCCTTCTACAACTAGGAGGGAAGGCTAATCCACAGCCCTCTGTGCACCTTTCCTGCAATCAAAGAGCTCATATGCAGGGACTGCTCTGACTCCCGGACTCAGGAGGGATGGATGATCCACAGTCCTCAGCACACAGGTCTTACCAGAGGAGAACTGATCTCCCAGAAGTGCTGACACAGGCTTATAGACCCATGGGAAGAACAAGCTCCACCCAGAGACAGCAAGAATATCTAACACCAAAGATCAACAGATGGCGAAAGGCAAATGCAAGAATCTTACCAACAGAAACCAAGACTACTTGGCATCATCAGAACCTAGTACTTCCACCACAGCAAGTCCTAGATACCCCAAAATACCAGAAAAGCAAGATTTGGATCTGAAATCATATCTAAAGATGGTGATAGAGGAATTTAAGAAGTACATAAATAACTCCATTCTAGAAATACAGGGGAACACAGGTAAACAGGTACAAGTCCTTAATGGGGAAACACAAAAATCCCTTAAAGAATTACAGGGAAGCACAACCAAATAGGTAAAGGAATTGAACAAAACCATCTATGACCTAAAAATGGAAGTAGAAACAATTCACAAATCACAAAGAGAGACAACTCTTGAGATAGAAAACTTAGGAAAGAAGTCAGGAGCCATAGATGCAAGCACCACCAACAGAATACAAGAGATAGAAGAGAGAATCTCAGGAGCAGAAGATACTATAGAAAACATTGACACAACAGTCAAAGAAAATGCAAAATGCAAGAAGTTCCTAATCCAAAATATCAAGGAAGTCCAGAACACAATGAGAAGACCAAACCTAAGGATTATAGGTATAGAAGATAGTGAAGACTTCCAACTTAAAGGGCCAGTAAGTTTCTTCAACAAAATTATAGAAGAAAACTTCCCTAACCTAAAAAAAGAGATGCCCATGAACATATCAGAAGCCTACAGAACTCTAAATAGTTTGAACCAGAAAAGAAATTCCCCCCGCCACATAATAGTCAAAACACCAAATACACAAAAGAAAGAAAGAATATTAAAAGCAGTGAGGGAAAAAGTTCAAGTAACATATAAAGGCAGACCTTTCATAATGACACCAGACTTCTCACCAGAGACTATGAAAGTCAGAAGATCTTGGGTTGATGTCACACAGACTCTAAGAGAACACAAATGCCAGCCCAGGCTACTATACCCAGCAAAACTCTCAATTACCATAGATGGAGAAACCAAAGTATTCCATGACAAAATCAAATTTACACATTATCTTTCCACAAGTCCAGCCCTACAAAGGATAATAAGTGGAAAACTCCAACACAAGGATGGAAACATCATCCTTGAAAAAGAAAGAAAGTAATCTTCCAACAAAACTAAAAGAAGACAACCACATGAACAGAATTCCAGCTCTAACTACAAAAATAACAGGAAGCAAAAATTACTTTTCCTTAATACCTATTAATATCAATGGACTCAATTTCCCAATAAAAAGGCATACACTAGCAGACTGGGTACGTAAACAGGACCTAACATTTTGCTGCATATAAGTAACCCAACTCAGTAACAAAGACAGACACTACCTCAGAATAAAAGGCTGGAAAACAATTTTCCAAGCTAATGGTCCCAAGAAACAAGCTGGAGTAGCCATTCTAATATCAAATAAAATCTACTTTCAACCTAAAGTGATCAAAAAAGATAAGAAGGAACACTTCATACTCATCAAAGGTATGATCTACCAAGATGAACTTTCAATTCTGAACATCTATGCTACAAATGCAAGGGCATCTACATTCATAAAAGAAACTTCATTAAAACTCAAAACACACATTGCACTGCATACAATAATAGTGGGAGATTTCAACACCCCACTCTCTGCAATGGACAGATCATGGAAACAGAAACTTAACAAAGACACAGTTCGAGACTAACAGAAGTTATGAAACAGATGGATTTAACAGATATCTATAGAACTTTTTAATCCTAAAACAAAAGGATATACCTTCTTAGCACCTCATGGTACCTTCTCCAAAATTGATCATATAATTAGTCACAAATCAGGTCTCAACAGATACAAGAAGATTGAAATAATTCCTTGCATCCTATCAGATCACCATGGACTAAGGCTGCTCCTCAATAACAACATAAACAATAGAATGCCCACATATATGTGGAAGCTTAACAACACTCTACTCCATGATAACTTGGTCAAGGAAGAAATAAAGAAATTAAAGATTTTCTAGAGTTTAATGAAAATGAAGCCACAACATACTCAAACTTATGGGACACATTGAAAGCAATCCTAAGAGGAAAGCTCATAGCTTTAAGTACCTCCAAAAAGAAACTGGAAAGAGCATACACTAGCAGCTTGACAGCACATCTGACAGCTCTAGAACAAAAAGAAGCAAATTCCCCCAAGAGGAGTCGAAGGCAGGAAATAATCAAACTCAAGGCTGAAATCAACCAAATTGAAACAAAAAGAACATGGTGGAACTAATGGGTCCAGCAGCATATGTATAGAAGAGGATGGCCTAGTTGGTCATCAATGGGAGGAGAGGCCCTTGGTCCTGTGAAGGTTCTATGCCCCAGTGTAGGGGAATGCCAGGGCCAGGAAGTGAGAAAGGGTAGGTTGGTGAGCAGGGCAAGGGGGGAGGGAACAGGGTTTTTTTTCTTTCTTTTTCTTTCTTTTGGAGGAAAACTGTGAAAGGAGATATTATTTGACATGCAAGTAAAGAAAATATCTAATTTAAAAAAAAAGAAAGAAAATACCCATGAAGTTCTGATGACTCAGCACATGCCTGAAAGAATCTAAAGCTGTGACGGAGACACGGTGTGGGTGTGTCGTGTTGTCCCCCTCCTTTGCTGCTGTGCTCCTCAACTCCCAGCACTGCTGACATTCAGGCTCCTACACCCTCAAAAAAGGTCAGGAGGTGCCTGTGAAACCTCCCCCACATTTCTCTTGATCCCCAAATTTGTCCCATGTGAAAGCTCCATCTTTCCTCTCCCGAGAAATCCTTCCTGAATCTTGGTCTATGATGGCAACAGAAAACTGCCAGTCTGGTCCTTTAATAGTGTCACACCAAGGCCAGGCAATCCCAGGCAGTTTTCGCTGGCCTCTTTTTGAACTTGTCACCTCTCCCGCCCATTGTATATCTCTGAATTGATATGCTGAAGTGATTTGGGGGATTCTAAGGCACACAATCCTGAGCCCTGAACCAGCTTCCTTGAGAGCCTGTCACACTTTTGAAAAGGACCTTGTTAAGGTTATATTTGCATACTCTAAGCTTCCCCTACCCTCAGTGTACAATTCAGTGATTTTCAGTAAATTTGCTATTGTGCAGCAATCTTCACAACCCAATTTTACACTACCTCAATATAATCCCTCAAACCTCTCTGCAGTCAGTTCCTGTTTCCACGCTAAGCCTAAGGCGACCACTAATCTACTCTGGATCTCTCTAGATTTGCTTCTCAGGATATTACATATAAATGGAATCATGCAGTATGTGGGCTTTTATGTCTCTCTTCTTTAACTTGGCATAACGTTTTTGAGGCTTATTCATATTTTGGAATGTATCAATATTTCATTCTTCCTATTGTTAGCCAGCATTCCTTTGCAAAGATAGAGAATATTGCCCTTTTCTGGTTTTCACTTGTTCTGCTCCAAAGGGAGCTACAGTGAACATTTGTGTGTTGTATGAGTGCACGTTTGAACTATCTTAGCAGACACTTCACTGTAATTCCTGGGCTATATTGTAACTACATGAAACAAACAATCTTTCTCAAAGTGCCCATACCACTTTGCTCTCCCTGGTAACACATTAGATATAGTGTGTCTCCATATTCTTGCCATCCTGTACATTTGCTGTCTTTTAGCTTTGGGGCTTCTGAAAGGGATAATCCCATCTGTATCTTTTTGTACCCGTACAGCTGGCATAAAGCTGGAGCTTAGCAGAGCACTGTAAGATCTGATGTTGAGGAGTGTTCTTTGAGAGACAGAATGAACATCAGCCCCTTAGTTTGTTCATTTGTGAAATGAAGCTAAAAATATAGTAAGGACCCATGAAAGTGATAGCAAGGATTAAGGAATATAATGTAGGCAATATACTTTGCATCATGCTTGGGGAAAAGGTAGCTTTTATTGTCAGTGTTCTGATATAAACATTAATGAGCACTGCCTAAACAACCTTTTGTCTAACCCTGGCAGTGGTGGCTCACGCCTTTAATCCCAGCACTTGGGAAGCAGATGCAGGCAGATTTCTGAGTTCGAAGCCAGCCTGGTCTACAGAGTGTGTTCCAGGACAGCCAGGGCTACACAGAGAAATCTTGTCTTGAAAAACAAAACAAAACAAAACAAAAACAAAAACAAAACAACCTTTTGTCTAACACACATCACTCACTTTCTTAAAGTTACGTATTAGGGGATATGTGAATGATACCACTAGACTCCATAAGAACAAGAAACAATACAGGATGCTTTACCTCAAGGCATTTGAACTCTAGTGAGGGAGAATATAGCTCTACATGACTGACTATGTAAAGAGATAGAGAGCAGTAAACCTTACGAGGAGATTAAACCTTACGAGGAGATAAGAGAGAGGACAGAGAACCCTGGGACAAGAGGGAGGGCATAGGGATTCTAAGATCCGAGAGAGCTGAGCATCTCTGGCTTTGGGACAGCAGCTGTAGAGAAGACATAAAAACAAAACCAAAGGACTGGAGAGAAGGAGCACGAGATGGGAAAGTTTTTATTAGTCAAGGGGAATGTCTGTAAAGACTCCAAAAAAGGAAATGATGGAGAGGCTGCAGAGAGTCAAGAATAAACAGGCTGGGAGAAAACAGGGATATGAAAGCTTGCAGGTTCAGGATGTATTATTGCATGAGAAAAGAGTAAAAAAAAAAGAAAAAAAGTGTGTCATGTACAGTTCAGAAGTTCCATCATTACCCCTTCTGGGGCCTTTTTATTGTTTAAAATCTGTAAAACATAAGAGACATTCAAGACACAGATGTTAAAAGTGACCATCTAGGGTAATATAGAGACTGGAAAATTCTAACAGCCTAACACATGGGCCCAAGAATTATCATGGAGAGAAGACAGAAAAATAGCAAGAGGCAGAGGTTGGCAGAGTTAGGGTAAAAGAGTAGGTTATGGATATGATAAGATTCTTAAACTCTTGAATTCCTAGCAGCTGTGATTGCCTGTAAAAGATTTACACAAGATCAAGCCAACCAACATCCCAGCATGGATGGGCACACACACAGACAGGAGCATCCACCCCATAGCAGAGGAGGAGCTGTTATAGTTGATGGCTGCCAGGCAGTGGAAGAAAATTCAGTTTTCCTTAGGGCGGTGGATCCCGGTAGGTTGATTAGATTTCACTGATGGCTCAACACTCGTGTTCATATGAGTAGTGAGAATTAGATTGAGTGAGTTATAAAATAGAGGGAAGAAAAGGACAAGGGAGGGAGGGGACATGAAGTTGGGAAGTAGGGTAAGGGCCTCTGAGAGGAGTTGGAGGTGGAGAGTAGGAGGTGGCTGTAATCAAATACTTTGTACACATACATGAAATTCTCAAAGAATATTCTATTTAAAAATTCTAATTCTTTAACACACTATTTTGTAGGTCTTTCATTTTTGACTTCCTTCTTTCAAGATGCATATGTACTCGCTATATAAACAAAAATATGCTTTCTAGATAGATCTTTTATGTTAATGGCTTAAACCCCATTATTAATAAAATATTGAATAATGAGCCTTCCCATACTTATTGAGAAAGTATGTTCTAACAATTTGGAAGCTGGTACAGAAAGAAATCTAACTTTAGCAGTTTTGTAAACCCACCTCCCTACTACAAGTGATGTTTATTTAGAATGAGTAAATTTTTTCACTCCAAAACATTTCTTGAACAGATACTGTTTCCTAGGCAAGATTTTAGGATCTAAGTGTCTAGCAGTGAAGAAAATGCCCCAGAGCCTGGCACCCCACTAAGACTCATTCTCATTCAGTCTTTGTATTGCTTAATATCATTTCCTGCTTGGTTCAAATTTAATTCATGCCCACCATTAAAACTGCTTCAGGAAGAGACTGCCGTGTGAGTGCTTACTAAAATAGGACTTGGCATCACTTCAAGACTCAAATGTGCTGACAGAATTAAAACCTGTCTGATGCTGACACAGCAGAAAGACCACGGAAGCAAGAAGGATGACTTCCTTAAAACTACATCAAGATACTCGGCAGCTCCAAAGCCTTCAAGGCCAGTATCCATGTCCACTTTGCTTGGGATGTTTCGGATGTCTTACTGACCAAGCACCAGACCATACCCTGTATCAATTTGAACTGAGAGAACTGGAGTCACACTCATGGATGTGGTCCCTTGATGTTGAGGGTTCTCTGCCCATAGTAAGGATCATGTTTGCTCTGGTGAAACCAGCTTTTTGGCTATTCCTCTACTTACTTTTGAGAAATAGAAATTTGACCATTTGAACAGAGGAAAAATCAGTGAGTCTTTTAAAGTATATATCATGCATATTTAAAGTATATATCATACCTCTTTTTATATCCTACTAGAAGGAAATTTAAGCTTCAGGTCTGACCTGCAACTATTATCTTAGATCTGCCCTCAACTGCTTTTTGTACCGAAAGATGCAACCATTTCAGATGATGTTGATGTCAAGATATTTTGATGACCCTTTGACACAGACTGTGAAGGAGAAACTCTAAAAGCGGGCAGACCTTTAGTTTATTACTGTGCTCTGCTTTGTTTCTGTACACAGAGACCAACAGCATATTTCATTTTAATCAATTTATATCAAAGATTTATTTATTGTATATGAGTATGCTGTAGCTGTCTTCAAACATACTAGAGGAGGGCATCGGTTCCCATTACAGATGGTTGCTGGGAATTGAACTAAGGACCTCTGGAAGAGCAGTCAGTGCTCTTAAACACTGAGGCATTGCTCCAGTCCACCATCAAATAGTTTTAAACACACACAGAGAGATCAGGAGACTAGAAAGCTAAATCTTATGTACATAAACATATGAGAAACTTCTAAAAAGAAATAAGGAGGTAGCAACGTTGTGGTACATTTGCAGCCAAGATAGGTATAGAGATAAAGACTAAACTACTACTGCAAAGGGGTTAGCTGGTAGTTGGAATACTTTTGTCTTCCTTGGGATTCACTCATTTCTCCATCTTTGCTCTCTTTTTTTCTTCTTTTTCTCTTTATTGCAAATTCTCCCAGCTACTGGTAAGACACATTCATATCCTTCTACCTATTGCCTGACAGAGTTTGAATGTGGGGCCATGTTGGCAGAGCTGTGTCTATAAATGCCAAAAATAAGAGTATCTGAGGTGTGGACCATCTCTTCCCATTCATAGAGTGAAGTGTGCTTATAAAAAGGAAAGGAGAAAAGTGCTCATTCCCAAGTTTATCATTCAGTTCCATTCCAGCAATACTGAATGCACTGAGACACACACCTAAGGGCTGTGTCTGTGATAGAAAGCTGATTTGAGAGTCTGAGATCTCCTATCTTAGTGAAAAAGCTTGGGACAATATATGATGTCCTTGAGAAAGGAGGCTATGGGCAGTGACTGCGTGAGAGGCCCACCCAGAATTGACTCTTGTGGATTTCAGTTTTCAGATGTTACTAGGAAACAGAGAAGAATAAAAAGCAAAGCATTTGCAAAGTTTACAAATCTGTAAAACAAGAGGAGGACTTTTAAAATGTCATGAAACAAATTGAGACTACAGAAGATGTCTATGTGGACTACTATTGTGTGTAGGTAGTATGACAACACACGGCAGAGTTCTGGTGACTGAAGCCCCACCATGTGATGTGTACTTCACTATCAGGCTATGCTTCGAAGATTTTAAGAGCTGGGGAAATT
Organism: Hylomyscus alleni; assembly: GCA_019843855.1. Taxonomy (NCBI): domain Eukaryota; kingdom Metazoa; phylum Chordata; class Mammalia; order Rodentia; family Muridae; genus Hylomyscus; species Hylomyscus alleni. The sequence goes on from JADRCC010577635.1 coordinate 34,401, forward strand.
TCAGTTCTTTGTATCAGTTATAATGTCCATAATGGGGTAGTTTGGGGTTCTCAAGCTGCTTGATAGGTACTCTTCTTAAAATCACTAACAAAGTAACTGGAGGAAAGAGGGAGAAGAGGAGAGAGGGACAGAAAGATGGGGGAGAGAGAGAGAGAGAGAGAGAGAGTATTTGTTCCTGTAGTTCTGTCTGGTCTGGAATTCAGTGTTTAGCTGAAGATGACCTTGAGCTTCTGATCCTCCTACTTCCACTTCAGTTCAATCTTCTAATGAAATTTTGGCTCCTTCTAGCCATGATTAACAATGGTTAATAATAGCATAGCAAGAATGCTATGTGCTTCTTGGTAGAAAAATACCCTATATGGCAAATAGAAAATCTCACACATCCCAAAGATATCCATACTGTGTTCTCAGAACCTGTGAGATGCTACTATTCCTGGCTAAGGGGAACTAAGGTTGCAGACAGAATGGTGTAAGCAGATGATGGTAGAAGAGACAGCAGCTCCGAATTAGTTGTATTGTTTACTTGTCCCATTGCTGCAACTAAAACTCCTCACAATAGAGGTTCAAGGGAGAGCTCATTTTGGCTCACAATTGAAAGGGGCAATCCATCCTGGCAGGGGAAGTCATGGCAGCAGGTTGAAGCAGTTTGTAATATTGTACCTAGTCAAGAAGCTTGCAGCAATGAATGCTGGTGCTCAACTTGTTTCTTCCTTCTATGTAGTCCAGGACATCTGCCCATGGGACGATGCCACTCACAGTTAAGGTGGATCTTCCCACCTCAATTAACCTAATGTAGATAATCTCCATGCAAATATGCTAGGAGACTAATATAGTGTGGGAAATACCTTAGGAGTATTCCAAGAGATTTATCTTCCAGATGATTCTAGATCCTATTTAGTTGACAATATTAACATTAGCCTATTGAAGTCACAAGCCTAATGAAATCACAGTGCATTGGTCTCTTAGCAGAATAGTTAGTGATTATTCAACTAGCCACTACTAACTTTGATGTGGAATGTGATCATGAGGCCAGGGCTGTAGGAAGCCTGTAGAAGCTAAACAAAGGAAAAGATTATCATTCAATCTTCTCAAAGGGACTAGCCCTACTAGCACCTGGAATTTAGTACCATGAGCTCTTAGGCAGAATTCCAACATTAAGTACTATTAGATACAAAATTTATGTTGTTTAATATTAATGACTTTATGTCTGGTAGTTCACTAAAACAATAGAAACAAACATATCCTATTTCCTAGGATATGCTCTGGATACACTCTTTCTAGAAAACTCAGAGACTATTCAAGATTGGAATGTAACTGACAGTTTACAGAAAATACAACAGTCAAAGGCACATATATGAGATGATAAGCACAGAAGGAGAAAGACATTGTATTTTATCAAAATAAAGTGAAACACATTCATACACACACACACATACACACACACACACACACAAAAGGTGAATATGAGAATGAATGAATACAAAAACCTATTTGCTTGGGAAAATATAGGTAAGTGATTCATTACAGAAATGCTGCCTGGGACTATAGAAAACTACCTAGTATTTTGCCTATCAACCAATAATAATAGAAAAATGTCATTCAAGTAAGCAATTTATTAGAAAAATATATTATCCCTAAGATATGAATGCTCATACTGGGTATTTGTTATTAGGGTTGTTAGGGTTTGATATTAAGGAATGATTGTCAGGAGGAATT